>JAYJLZ010149643.1:27775-44623 GCA_036873915.1 Tubulanus ruber | reverse complement strand
TGGTATTTCGACTCGCGTTCTTTTTTTTATATAACAATTTTTTAACGAGGTTGACTTGACATACATCACAGCCAGCAAGGCGGCCAAACTTTTAGGTATTTCTAAACAGGCTGTTTCACAAGATCAACTAACAGATCAGTTTTCCAATAATAAAACCGGCGCGGCCAGGCGTATTGATGATGAATATATAACGGCAAAGTTTAAGGCCCTAAGAGAATCAAAATCATCAGAAGATTTAACGGCGGCCAGGACAAGAAAAGAAATCGCCCAGGCAAATATGGCAGAAGACGAGGCCGCATTTAAAAGAGGCGAACTTGTTTCATGCACTTCAATTGAAAGCGGCTTATGTACTGCATTCGCAAATTTTAGAAATGCATTAATGGCATCGCCTAACCGAGTTTCACCAATGATTGTTGGCATCGATGACACTGCAGAAGTTAGAAAAATTCTAAACGAACACTTTGAAACGATATTGAACGATCTGCATGATGAATTAGATAAGGTTGGCGATGGATAACATAGATAATCAAAACATAAAGCGCATTTTTTCAAAAGCAAAAGCGCAGTTAATCCCGCCTGAATATATATCACCATCAGATTTTACAGAAAAACATATTCCAATTATTGATGGCCCTTATTCCGGCTCAAAAACAAAGCTGTTTCCATTCCAGCGTGAAATGGTCGATATAGTTGATGATCCAAATTATCAGCGCGTAGTTTTTATGACTAGCGCCCAGGTTTCCAAGACCACGATAATGAATAGCCAGCTATGCCATTTAATAGCGAATCATAGCGACAATATTATTGTTGCCCAGGCGACACTTTCAGACCTTAGATCCTGGCGCAATACCAAGATTGAAAAAGTATTTGAAGCAGTGCCGCCGGTACTTGAAAAACTACCCCCGCCAAGGTCTAGAGATTTCATTAATAACGAGGCTATGACGCAGCGCCGCGATGGTCGTTATATTTATTATGTAACGCTTGGATCACTTTCAGCATTGCGAGGAAAAACCGCGCGCTATGTCATTGTTGATGAACTATCTGCAGCGGAGCAGCTAACAGACGAAGGATCACCGCTTGCACTGTTAGAACAAAGACAAACAACATTTGGTAAAGATAGAAAAATTATAATTTCATCAACGCCAACATATAAAAATGATCCAATTCATCTTGAATTTCTACAGTCAGACCAGCGGCATTTTTACGTGCCATGCCCACACTGCAAAACCTATCAACTTTTAGAGTGGGAAAACGTAAAGCTACTAAGTATTGATGATCCAAATGATCCAGGCGGCAAAGGTCGAAAGGTATCTGATGGCGCTATGTATTATTGCCCGCATTGCCAGGAAGCAATAACAGACGGACAAAAGCGGCGCGCTGTTGATATTGGTGAATGGAGACAACACAACAAAGACCCAGGATGCAACACAGCAGGCTTTTATATTAACCGGCTATATAGTGAATTTTCATCATGGGAATCGGTAGCAACAGATTTTTTAGATGCCCTGGCTAAAAACTCATATCAATCATTTATTAATACCAGCTTAGGTTTGCCCTGGACTGATGTTGATGATGAATTAGATGAACATGAACTAATGGCCCGCAGAGAATTATTTGATAAAGACGATTTGCCAGATGATGTTTTATTAATTACTGCAGGAACAGACGTACAAGCAGACCGAATAGAAACAACGCTAATAGCCTGGGCAGATGGTGAACAAGGTTACATTTTTAAACACCATATTGAATACGGAAATACAGAGGGAATCGAATCAGATGTTTGGAACCGGTTTGATGAATATTTAAAGACAAAGTTTGTCGTTAAAGGCCGGCCTATGCGTATTGCAGCCGTTTCTGTTGATTCTGGTTATATGTCAGACCAGGTTATGAAATGGTGCAACCAAAGGAAAGGACGCGGCGTTTTTGCCGTTAAAGGTTCAAGCCAAAGTAAAGACAGATTTATACCTCAAAAAATTAGCAAATCATCAAAGGCCAGGGAATTTAGATTACTTGGCATCACCCAGGGCAAAGACATAATTTTTCGCCGGCTTAACAGCAAAAAGAAAGGCCGCAATTCATTCCGGTTTAGCCATTGCTTAGACCGTGAATTTTTCGAGCAGCTAACAGCAGAAGAAGCCAGAACGAGATTAGTTAAAGGCTTTTCTATCCGTGAATACTTCAAGACGAGAAAAAGAAACGAGGCGCTAGATTGCGTTTTGTATGCGCTTTCTGCCGTAAAACTTTTAAATCCAAATTGGGAAAAGTTAACCGAGGTTGTATTAACACCGGTTGAAAAAGGCGAATCCGAAATTCTAGAAGTAATAGAGCCAGAAAAGCCAGAACCAATAGTAAACACACCATACAAGCGACCAAATAAGGGAGGTTGGCTAAATGGGTATTGATTTAAAAAATATACCAAATGAAATAACAGCAGGTGACACGCTAAATTTTACGCTTCAAACATCATTAAGTAATACCGCACAAATCGAAATCCGCATTCAAAACGAAATCTCACAAATCAAACAATTACACCAGGCTGTTGATGGTTTGGTTGTTATCAATATTGCTGCAGAAGAAACGAAAAAACTAGCATCAGGAGGCGCGGTTTTAACCTTGCGCGCCATCGATGGCGACATAGTTAAAACGTTGTTTTGTGGGCCTTTATCAATAATTGATATTGGAAAATCAATTGCGATGCAAGAGCTTTTGACCTGGAAGAAAAACCTAGAGGCTATAGACGCTGTTTTAGGCAAAAACGCGGGGAGTGAATTTAGCTTTTACATGATTGCAGGTCGCCAGGTTAACAAGATGGCCCCGACTGAATTAATCAGATTAAGGGAATATTTCTTGCGCCAGATCAAACACTCAGAGGCCGAGTTTAGAAAGGCCAAAGGTTTAAGGCGTTCAAACGTAATTGTTACCAGGTTCGGGAGACAATATTAAATGGGAATTTTTGATTTTTTTAGAAAAGAACCAGAGCCAGAAAAAGAACCGGAACAAGATGCAGCAGAACATAAGCGGTCATTTTACCAGGGCGCAATGATTTCAAAACTGCAAAGTTCCTGGAATACGATGCCAAAAAATATCAATGATGCAAATCCTGAACTTGTGACGCTAAGAGACAGAGCGCGCGACCTATGTGCAAACAATCCTTATGCAAAAAAGTATTTAGATTTATGTATTCAAAACGTTGTTGGCGCTAGCGGCATTGTATTTAAGTCAACGCCAAAAGGTATTGATGATGTTGTTGATGATGGCGCGGCGTTAATCATTCAAAAAGCATTTGATGAATTTTGTGCTGATAAAGATTTATTTAGTGCTGATGGCCGTTTATCGATGGTCGATTTTCAAAAGATGGTTACAGAAATCAGGGCGCGCGATGGTGAATGTTTTGTTGTCTTGCACCGCAATTTTAATAACTCACATAAATTTGCAATCCAAATAATTGATAACAGATTAATTGATTTTGATTTAAAGCGCGGAAAGCTTGATTCAGGAAATTATTTAGCAAATGGAATTGAATATGATTCATATGGTCGCGCCGTTGCTTATTACGTAACTAAAGAGCGAATAGAAAACGGAAACACATTTGAAACTAAAGATTACACGCGATTTGATGCAAAGAATGTAATCCATTTCTATGAAAAGCGTTATGCCGATGATCGCCGTGGAATTACAGATTTAGCGCCAGTTATGAAGCCACTTAGAGATTTAGCCGGTTATGCCGATGCTGAATTAGTTGGGGCCAGGGTTGGCGCGGCTCAAATGGGATTCTTAACTACAGACGAAAAAAATGAATATGAATACCAGGGAGACAGCCAGGCAGATGATGGAACCATTATTGACCAGGCAGAACCAGGGCGATTAGTTCAATTGCCGGTAGGCATGGATTTTAAAGCGTTCACACCTCAAAACCCTAGCGCCAGTTTTAGCGGGTTTGTTCAAAAAACCCTGGAGGGTATAGCAACCGGTTTAGGTGTTTCTTACAACCATTTGGCTAGCGATATGGGCAGCCTAAATTATTCATCAGCACGTTTTCAGGGCTTGATTGAAAATGAACGGTGGCGTTCAAAACAACAATCAATGATCCGCGAAGTTTTAAATCCAATCTTTTTAGCCTGGTTAGAAATCCAATTATTAACCAACTCGCTAAAACTTCCAATTACCAGGATAAACAAGTTCAAACAATGCCGATGGATTGCGAAATCTTGGCGCTCAGTCGATCCCGAAAAAGAAGCTAAAGCATTACAGCTAGAGCAACAAATGGGCCTCAAATCACTAAGCCAGATCATCACAGAACGCGGCGAAATACCGGAAGAAGTATTTAAAGAAATCGAAGAAGAAAAACCAATTATCGAAAAGCTTGGATTAGGTGTTGATAACCAACAAAAGGAACCACAAGAAAATGAAGCTAAAACCGCAGACAAGACAACTAACGATGGAGGCAACGGAAGTTAGCGACAACGTTATTCAATTGACGTATTCGAGCGAAACACCCGTTTCAAGATCGTTTGGTAATGAAATTCTAAGTCACGAAACAGATTCAGTCGATTTATCCCGCATGAACAACAAAGCCCCCGTTTTATTAAACCATGATCCAGGCGTTCAAATTGGCGTGGTTGAACGTTCTTGGCTTGAGGCAGGAAAAGGCAAGGCTGAAATTCGTTTTAGTCGAAATTCGCGCGCGCAGGAGGTCAAGCAAGATGTATTGGATGGAATCATGCCGAATACGTCAGTTGGCTATCGAATCCATGACGCAGAAGAAAGAGAAAACGATGATTTCGTTGTTACTCGCTGGCAACCGTTCGAGCTTTCAATTGTGAGTATTCCGGCTGATGCAACTGTTGGCTATGGCCGCAACAGCGATGCAGAAGAAAACGAAGTTAATTTAAAAAATAAAGAGCCGGAGCCAGAGCCAGAACCAGAAAAGGAGCCAGAGCCAGAAAAAGAACCAGAACCAGAGCCAGAAAAAGAGCCAGAACCAGAGCCAGAAAAAGACGATTCAGAACGTCAATTATCAATCCGTAGTATCGCAACAATGTATGAAACCGATCCAGAAATTGCAATTCGCGATGGTGTTTCAGTTGAAGAATTTCAACGTCAAATCTTAGAAAAAATCACAAATAAACAGGACGAAAAAATGCCACAAGAAACTAAAAAATCATTCTCACTTGTTCGCGCTCTTAATGCTCAAATCGCTAACGATTGGACAGGTGCAGAACATGAAAAAGAAATTTGCGACTCACTTAGAACGGCAGACACAAAAGGTATTTCTGTTCCATCTTATGCATTCCGCGCAGATCCAGTAAGACCAGGAACCCAAGAAACCGGAATGGAAAAGATTTCAGCAACGAAAGGTGAAGTATTAGTTGATGATGTTCTTCTAACCGGTGAGTTTATCGATATTCTTTACAATGCATCATGGATGGGCCGCGTAGGTTGTCGCAAAATGTCCGGCCTTGTTGGCGATGTAACCATTCAGAAGAAAACCAAGGGCAGCAAAGTTTCATTTGGTTTTCTTGGTGAATCAGCAAGCATTACATTGTCAGAATTTCAAATGAATGAACTGAAAATGTCACCTAAAGTAATGGGCGGCGGTACTTCTTGTTCGCGCTTGCTAATGATGCAGTCAACACCAAGCATTGAAGCATTGATCAGAACCGCAATCGTTGATGGTAGTGCTGAAGCATTAGAAAAGGCGGCACTACTAGGCAAATCATCAGGTAACGAGCCTGGCGGTTTGATGGTTAAGATCGCAGCAACAGATTCAGCAACTTCAGGCAAGATTACCCGCGATGATCTTGTTAATGCTGTTACTGCAATTCGTAGTGAAAACGTGCGCGGCTCATTACGAGTAATGATGAATGCGCGCCAGGCCGGCGAGTTTATGAAAGAGAAAGTGGGCGGCACTGCAACGGCTGTTCCTGTTTTTGTTCTTTCAAATGGTCGCCTTGATTGCGGCGAATCATTAGAGGTTGTTGTTACTGAACATATGCCTGCAAACCGTGTTTTGATTGGTGATTTCAGTGAATTAATCGTTGCATCTTGGGGCGCACCGGACATTGTGCCTGATACCTCTACACTAGCCGCATCAGGTGGTTTAGTTGTTCGCTTATGGCAGAACCTAGATATTCAAATTCGCTACCCTGAAGCGTTCCAGGTAATCAAACCAAAGGCGTAATTCATGTTTAAAGAAGACTTTAGCGTTTTCTTTAATACCAATGAATTTGCCGAGACTATCGGATATAAACCGGCAAACGGGGTTTTACGCCCCGTAACCGTTATTTTTGATCGTCAATATTACGAATCACCGGATTCAATAGCCGGTGTATCTAGTTCATCGCCATCAATACTAATTCCTGAAAGTGAAGTTCCAGAAATTGTTTATGGTGATGAGTTTTTTCGTAATTTCAAGCCTTTTTATGTTCGAGTTATTCAGCCAGACGGAACCGGCTTATTAACAATTTCATTAGAGGCCGGCTAATGCATAAACGGTCTGAATTAAGAAACGCAATATTTGAAAAATTAAAAGCTTCAGACGTTGAAACATTCAATCAACGTTATTACCCGCTACAGATTAAAAATGAAGCTTATGCACTCATTTATACCCACTCAACAGAAACAGAATACATATCCACAAGTTATCCCCGCTCCAGGCAAAACACCTTAACTTTAACCGTTGAAATTATCGTAAGTGGTCAAGATCTTGACGACAAAATTGATCTAGCTTGCGAAAAGATTGAAACGGCAATTGCAGCAAATGATGGAATGCAAATTTCATTAACAACGGCAACTGTTCAAACAGATATTGCAGGTGAAAAACCGATCGCGGTGATGCTTCAGCAGTGGGAAATAATTTACTTAGATAAGGAATAAACATGGCTGGCATTGCAGATATTTTTACAGGTTTAGACACGAAAGTTTTTCATGGTGTAGCAGAAGCAGAAGCAACAGCAATCACTAATGAAATCACAGATTGCAACGCAATTCCATCAGTTTCATCAGAAAGAACAATCATCGATGTTCCAACTTTTGGGCAGGACTATAACCGCAAACTAACAGGGCAAGCTAGCGTTGGCAATATTGACCTGGTTATTAACTGGAAACCTGAAGACAAAGAACACAAGGCGCTTTTAGATGCGCATGAGAAAAAAACACGATTAAGTTTCAAAATCACATATTCAAGTGGCGGCCTGGAGAATACAGCGACATTTAATGCTTATGTTGCAACGTTTTCAACTGATGCGCCAATTGACAATGTTTGTACTGCAACCTGTTCATTGGCAGTTGATGGCGGCGTTACTCGCGCTTAATTATTGGGGCGCTAGTCGCCCTATTTTTTTATAGGAATATTTATGTTTAATACAGTTGAAGAACTAGCAATTTTAACCAATAGAACAACAAAAATTATTGATGTTGTTGGTATTGGTTCATTCAAAATTCAGGCGCTATCATCAGCCGAATCAGTTGATTCAATGAAAGACAAAGAAAGCTTACACGCTAAAACAATCTTTTATGGTCTGGTTAATGAAGATGGCAAACAGATTTTTACAACGCCGGAACACCTGGAGGCTATTAAACAATGGTCTGCAACTGTTGTTGTTCAAATCTCTAACGAAATAATGAAATTGCATGAACTAAGTGAAATCAAAGAAATTGAGGGAAAATAAGATCCAACTCGTATAAACGTTTTGTTTTTAGGCTTGCAATGCAAACGGGTTGGACGATTGAACACATCATGTCACTTGAAAAATCATTGTTACATGAATTGTTTGTTTTTTGTGAATATATAGAGCCAATAGGCGCACTGGTAGAGACAAACAGAGCTGGACAAATAGCGGCAACGCTGGCAACGGTTAACAGCAAAAAAGCCTATAAACCATCAGATTTTTTCCCCGAATTACAAAACCTATCCATTCAAGAAAGAGAAGATAACAAAAAACGCCAGATAGCAGACGGCTTTAACTGGCTTTTTCATGGTGACAGCGGCGGGCAAAATGACAAAGAACAAATACAAGATTGATATAATTGCTGATGCTAGTAAAGCTTTATCCGCTTTTGAAAAAACAAATAAATCATCGCAAAAACTAGGAAAATCAACAAAGAAATTAGGCGGAGAATCAACCGTTGCAACAGCAGCAACAAAATTGCTAAATGGTTCTATTCTTGGCATTGCAGCAGCAGCGGGATCAACTGCAGTAAGCTTTGTTAATTACGCTGTTAGCATTGCAAGGGCCAATGTTGAATCGGTCAATTTTGCGCGAATAATGGGAACGTCAGTTGAACAGTATAAAGCTATTGATTTAGCTGCTAGACAATACGGAATGACCGGCGAACAAGTCGCAGATATAACCAAAGACATTAAGGACAAGGCACAAGAATTTGCCAGGGATGCAACAGGGCCATTTATGGACGTTGCAAACCAAATGGGCCTAACTAAGAAAGCGGCAAAAGAAATGGCCGCAGAAATGGTTAAAATGTCGGGGCCTGATTCAATTGGTTTGATGGTTTCAAAAATGGAGGATTTGGGGCTAACCTCAGATCAAATGACGCAAGCATTAGAATCAATGGGCAATGATTTAAGCCGATTGACACCGCTATTCATGGACGGTTCAAAAGAAGCCAATAGATTAGCGGATAGTTTTGCTGAATTAACCGTACCATTAAACGAATCGGACATTCAAGCATATAAAAACCTTTCAAAATCCGTAGACCTGGCAAGCGCATCATTTAGTTCGTTGATGGAAAATAAAATAGCGCCTTTTCTTGATTATGTGACCGGAAAAACTGAACAGTGGGCGCATTTATTCGCATCGTTTAACGAGGGTTCAGAAGCACAAATAACATCACGATTAGCTGATATTAAAGATCGAACCGATGAACTAACTGAAGCAATAGAAAACAATGCAACAGGTTGGGGCCGTTTAAAAAACGTTTCAGGTTTTGAATCGCTTAGAAATGTAGATTTAGAAAAAGAAAAAAATGCATTGCTAAAAGAAAGGGCCGAACTTTTAGAAGAATTGCATCAACAAGAAATTAAACAAGGCATTTGGAACGATCCAAATAAAAAGCCAAAAGCAGAGCCAGAAACGCCGGTTATAACAGGCCCCACAACAGATCAGATCACCGCAGCAGAAAAACTAGGGGAATCACTAAAGGATTCTGTTTTAACGCCAATTGAAGCCGCACAGAAAGAATATGATAAAACGATAAAAATCCTAAACAATGCATATAAAGAAAATTCAGATGAATTTATAAACCTGGAAGCTATTGCGGCTGGAAAAATCAAAGCTGTAAAAGAAGAACAGGCAAAAAGCACCCTGGAAAAACAAAAAGCAATAACTGATGAAACAATAAAGCTATCAGAGCGTGAATTACAGCAAAAGGTTTCTGCAGCGCAATTTATGGCAGCAATAACCGGTGACGAAACAGAATTGCACCAAATTATGCTTGATCAAAAATTGGCGCAGTTAAAAGCATATTACGATAACGGTTTAATTTTAGACAAAGATTATCAAAAAGCAAAAGCACAGTTTGAAGCAGAAAAGGATACTGAAAAGCAACAATCAGCTTTTGAGCGAATTAAAGAGTCTAGAAATAAAATACAAGAAAATGCCAGGGGCCAATTAGATTTTGAATCTAGAATTTCAGATGAAGAAACCGCCGAAAACGTTAAAAAAGGACAGGATTTATTAGCAGAAACCGCCAAAACATCAAAGGCCGCATTTGAAATACAAAAAGGAATGAAAATTTCTGCAGCAATGATGAACACATATGATATGGCCGTTGGTGCTTATGATGCTATGGCTAGCATTCCATATATAGGCCCCGCGTTAGGCGTTGCTGCAGCAGCCGCCGCAACGGCTTATGGTTTTATGCAAGTTAAGGGAATCAAGAACCAAAAATTTCAAGGTAAAGCCGATAGTGGTATAGATTCTGTTCCTGGTACTGGCAATTCAACATGGATATTAAAAGGGAAAGAACGGGTTGTTCAACCTGAAGCGAACAAAAAACTAACTAAGTTTTTAGATGATGAAAAGAAAGGGAAAAAACAAAATGTTGATTTCAATTATTCATTTGTAATTAACGGCAATGTTACAGATGAAGAATGGTTTTCTAAACGACTTGTTGAACACGAAGAACTAATAACAGATCGAGTTTTAGAAACTCTATTGAGTACATAATGATAATTCAAATCCCAAAATCAGCGCAGCTATCAAAAGTAAAAATCAACAATGAAGCATCAACATCAGTAAGCACCGCATTAAACGGCCATCAAACGCCGATGGATTTAGGAGCGCAGTTTTATCAGTTTGATCTCAACTTTACATTATCAGAGCTTGAAATCAGGGAATTTGATGCATTTATAGCAAATCTAAATGGCCGGCTTAACACATTTGAATTAACCATTCCTAAACGATTTACGTGTTATGACGCAACGCTATCAGGAACAGTGACAGCAAAAAAATCGCTTCCAGGTTCAACTTTTTTAATGATATCAGGAGCAGTAAGAGGGAATTTTATGCCAGGCGATTATATACAGCTTGGCAATTCATCAAAGCTTTATATGGTGACAAGTTATAACGCTAATTCAGGTAAATTAGACATTGCCCCAAGACTCAGAAAATCAATAGCTGATGGAACACCATTGCAATATAAAAACATTGTTGCAGAGCTTAGATTAAATTCTGATTCAGTCACAACAGCATATAAAGAAACTCACGAAATAGCAGAAATTGGCATAAAGGCCAGGGAGGCTTTTTGATGCCAGAAATTGCAATATTATTAGATGTTCGGTTTAAATCGCTTCCACCAATATTAATATCAACATCGCAATATGATGTAATTTTAGATAATAAAAAATTCATATCAACAGGCGATGTTATTGATATTGCTAAATCAAAGGTTTCAAGAGGCATTCAAACAACATCAACAAAAATCACTTTTGCGGGTGAGGTTTCAGAATATGTAAAAGCTATAAATTTAAATACATATATAGGCGGATACATAAAAGTTTATGTTGCGACAATTGGTGATTCAGGGGCCATTGTTGATAGCTTTATAGTAATAAACGGGATAATGAATAAGCCGGTAATAACTAGGACGCTAACAAATGTAAAAACAACAATAGATATCATTCCTAAAATGATTCTGTTTGATCGTGCTGTTGGTACATTTCCCGTTGACACGTTGCAGCAATCATTAAGCCCTGGAGACACGATTTTTTCATTAGCTAATGAAGCAGCAGCAAAAGCAGAGGCAAGCAAATGACCGGAGCAGCAGGATACGCATACAAAGGCAGAGATTTTTACCTTGCAGAACTTTTAAGGCGTTCAAAAGATGTAGAACTTGAACGGGATGAAAATGCAATTCCGCTTGTTTATGGAAGAACAACAATTGAGATAAAACCAATTGCATATAAAACATCAAGCATAGGCAATAGAAAAAAAGCATACACAATTTTAGCCTATCCCATTTGTGAGGGTGAAATAGATTCAATTGGACAAATTTATTTGAATGATACGCCGGTTTTAAAAGCCGGAACATCACTTACAAATGGAATGGTTGACAAAGATGTTTTAGAGAAAAAATTTAAATTTTTAATGCTAGAGGTTAAATCAGGGAAAAGTGATCAAACACCATTTGAATCTATTACAGAATCATGGTGGGACAAACAAAAGAAAGGTAAAAACGTTGCATTATTATTGATACGATTTTACAACAAAAACGCACATGGAATGAATGGTGATGATCTTAAAGTTAAAGTAGAGGTTAAAGGAAGAAAGATAAAACAGTTAGAGGAAAAAAGCTTAACTGGTTATTCAAATAATCCTGCATCTATACTTTTTGACCTTATTACAAATCGGAGGTTTGGCGCTGGCGTTGATCCATCTAGCATTGATATGCAAAGTTTTATAAGCGTTGCAAAAAAAGCAAAGGCGTTAGGATTAAAAGCAGATGGCGTTTTAGATACCGCTAAGAAAATAAAAGATTTATGCAATTTGATAACTCAAGTTTTTAGCGGCGATTTATTTGAATTTAACGGTCTAATTTCATTAGGAATGAGGCAGCGCGGAGCATCAACAGTTTTAAGTTTTGATAAATCAAACATCATTAACAAAATTGAAGTTGAACACCAGGAAGCAAGAATAAAAAGTAATAGGTTAATTGGAACTTATGAAGATTTTACCGGTGAAAAACAGCCTGATATTGTTATTCCAAAAGAAATAACGCCTGAAATGATTGCTGATGGTTCGTTAAAAACAAAGACCATAAATTATACAATGATTTCAGATAGGGCAACAGCAGAGCGAGTTTCTAACATTGATTATCAATCAATGAGCTATAGAAAAAGAATCAAATTTGATGCTGGATTTGAAGCGTTCAAGCTAAAACCTTTTGATGGAATAAAAGTTACTGACACGCATAACTTATTAAACAATGTTACTTTTATCGTTGATGAAGTTGATAGAAATCTAACTAAGAACAAAGGCATTTGCTCTATTATCGCAACTGAATATATTGATAAGGATTTCACATCAAAAGAACCAATTGCACCGCCTAAAGTTTACGATATACAAGGCAAATTCCAAGTAACACCGCCAACAAATTTTAAAATTGAAAATAAAAGTTTTACCGATTTTTCAAATGGCATTTTATCCTGGGATGCATCAGATGATTTAAGGGTTTTCAAATATGAAATTGAATACAAACTTTCATCATCAGATGATTGGTTGTCTTTAGAAACAGTTGAAAAAACATCATTACCAATTAGAAATTTAAAGCCAGGAATTTATGATTTTTCTGTTAGAAGTATAAACAGATTTTCATTTGCTTCAGATAGATTATCAATTGAAAACATTGATATGAGCGATAGCAGAACATATCCAACGCCAGAAGCTATTAAAATTTCAAACAATAAAAAATCAACAACGATCAGTGAAACAAATGATTGGTTAATAGGTTGGAGTGATACAACTTTAAAGCCGATAGGGGCAACAGGCCCTATAACAGACGGGGAAACATTTGCTGCATACTTCTCGCATTATGAAGTAAAAATAATGGCAGGCAGCGAGGTTAAGCGCGTTGACCGTTCAGCAAATCCATATTTTACATATTCATATAGTGACGCTCTAAAAGACGGGCTATCAAGAAACATAAGATTTGAAATTAGATTTGTTTCTAAATCAGGGGCAAAATCAAAGCCTGGGGTATTGAACGCTGTTAATAATCAATCATTATTGCCTGAAAATATCACTGTTAAAGGTGGTGTTGCTGGTTTATTTTTGGATTTTTCGCCACCAATTGCTTTAGATCATGCCGGCGTAAATATTTACATTTCAAAAACTTCAGGATTCACACCAGGCGCAGATAATTTAACAGCAACATTAGTTAATTCTAATTCATTTAGTAAAGCATATTCTGTTACTGAAGACGAAACATATTATCTAAAGCTTGCATCATTCGACACGTTTGGAAAGGACAATTTAGCATTTAGTGGTGAGTATGAATTTACAGTTAAAACCATTGTTAAATTTGAAATGCCAGAAATAACGGATTCAATGTTAGTTGGTGAACTTGGAAAGCAAATTTCAAAGATACCGCTAAATACGGCGGCAATTAGCAAAGAGACAAACGACAGAATAAACGCGATAACAAAAAGCGCGGATAACCTGGCAAAAGAGATTTTAGATCGAACAAGTGGCGATACTGGATTAGATAAAAAAATATCTTCAGTTGCAGCAAAAACCAATGGTAACACTTCAGTAATTGCATCAGAAAAATCAGCCAGTGCAACGAGGGATGCGGCCCTTGGCAAGCGTATTGATATATTAACAACAACGGTTGGCGGCAACACATCTAATATTGCATCAGAAAAATCAGCCAGTGCAACGAGGGATAGCGCGCTTGGAAGTCGCATTGATGCAATAACAACAACGGTTGGCGGTAATACTTCTAAAATTGCATCAGAGCAAAAGGCAAGCGCGTCCAGGGATGCGGCCCTTGGCAAACGTATTGATGTATTAACAATAACTGTTGGCGGAAATACATCTAATATTACATCAGAGCAAACGGCAAGCGCGTCCAGGGATGCGGCCCTTGGCAAACGTATTGATGCAATGTCGGCTCAAGTTGGAAAAGCAACAGCTTTAATTCAAAGAGTTGATACGGTTGAAGCAGGCTTAAAAGGAAAGGCTAGCGCATCAAGCGTTTCAACATTGCAAAGCACTGTAAAAGGAAATACATCATCAATCCAGGTAAACACATCAGCAGTAAACGGCATGAAATCACGGTATACAATCCGAGTTGGTGCAAATGGGTTAATTGCTGGCGTTGGATTAATGACGGACTCAACAACCAAAAAAGCAGAAGTTTCAGTATTAGCAAGTAATTTTTATGTTGTAAATAGCGCAACTGATATTGGTAAATCTGAATTTATGCCTTTTGCCGTTTCTGGCAACAAAACATATATAAAAGATGCTTTCATAAAAAACGCCTCAATAACTGATGCAAAGATTTCAACGCTATCAGCAAGCAAGATTAAAACCGGAACATTATCAGCATCGCAAACAATAAGCGCGGGCCGCGCGCATATGGGAAGCGCACCAGGCAATTATCGATTTTGGGCCGGAACAGATGTTAAGGGGGCCGGAACAGCGCCATTTTCTGTAAAGGATGATGGAACTGTAATGATGCAAAAAGGCGTTATAGGCGACAGTGTAAAAATTGGCGCATATACAACGCTATTAGCAAAAATATCAGAAGATTCAAAAGCCGGAACCGGTGTAATGAAACTTTATGTTCCATCAGGAAGCTTTACCGGTGTTGGTGTTTTGCCTGGTCATAACTCAACAGCATTTAGATCATACGGACAAGGGAAATCAGCATTTTTTATGTCTGGCCCATTAGGCACTGATTTCCCTGTTGTCACAATGGAAGTGCAAACAAATGCTAAAAACTCAACAGCAATAAAAGCCCAGGCATCAAACACAGGATCTTATGTTTTAGACATTAACGGAAAAATTAAACATAACGGAATAGATTTAAAAGGCCCGCTAGTTACAACGCAAAGTGATTTTATGGGTTGGAAGCAGATATATAGCAATTCTGCAGGGGCAAAAGGAAAATATATACCAGTTGCAACCAGCATGACAACGCGGGGCGCAAATTGGGAAGTAATGGTTATATATGGGAAAGGAACAGAGCATTTTTGTTGTAGATTTTTCTTACCAAATGGATATTTTCAAGATTCTAATTTATCAATGAAATTTAATGGTGATACTGGCGGCGCTGTTTATATATTTGGAACAAATTATAAAGATGCTGCAAATCGAGGGCGCATTTATTCATCAAATTACATATTTAAAATTTATTTACGACAGATTGAAATGAGGTCTTAAAATGATTACTGCAGCGTTAGAAATTCAAAGAGCATTCACAGACAAAATGAATGAGTTGAAAGCAGAAAAAGAATATTGCCAAAGCAGAATTGGTTATATTGATGAAGAAATTTTACATGTTGGAGGACAACTAACCCCAATTGATGCATTTTTGCTTGAGAACGCCCATTTAATACCAAAGCCAGAACCGGAACCAGAAGAAACAGAACCGGAACCAGGAACAGAACCAGGCGCAGAATCAGAAGAACAAGATCCAAGACTAGAACAAGAATAAATACAAATAATCAAATATAAGCCTCCTTTTTAGGGGGCTTTTTTTATGGGAGCAATTAATGACCATTCAAAGAGCAAATTTTGATATCACCATATATCGAGGTGATACACACATTGAAGATTTCTTAATTTATGAAGATGAAGCAAAAACGAAACCTGTTGATTTAAGCAATACAGAAATAACAGGAATGGCGCGGATAGGCCCAAATGATGTTAAGTGGTTTGATTTGCCAATCAGCATTATTGACGCAAAAGCCGGCCATTGGGCAATAAGTTTTTCAGCAACAGAATCAACAGCACTTGGAAAAGCGGGCGAAACTCACACCGGATCATTTGATATTCAAAGCAAAGTTGGTGATGAAGTTTTTACATTTGCAGTGGGGAAAGTAACCATCACTGACGATTATACATATAAGGGGTAATTATGCCGATTCTTGAACGGGCAGTTCACCCCAACAACTCACAAAATCCGGTAATGGTTAGAACAGTATACGCCGGAAAACAACCAATGCCATTCATGGATCGAACAGTACGCGCAGGAAAATACCCAAACGCTCTAATGGAAAGAAACGTTCACGCCGGTAACGTTCCAATGCCGGCAATGGATGGAACGGATTTTATAGATAGCACATCAGTTATGGAAAGAACGGTTCATTCTGGCAACGTAATAATGCCAACTATGGAAAGAACGGTTCATTCTGGGCTTGTGTTTGGTGAAGACCTTACAAAAACAAATATCTATATATTTTCAAAATATGCCAAAGGTGACAAAGGTGATCCTGGCAATCGAGGACAGCAGGGCGAAAAGGGAAACACCGGTGATCCAGGAACACCAGGAACTAAAGGTGATCCTGGCGCGAAAGGCGCGAAAGGTGATCCTGGAGCAAAAGGAGCAACCGGCGGAACTGGCGCAACCGGCGCGCCTGGAACTAAAGGCGACAAAGGTGATCCTGGCGCAAAAGGCGCAACCGGCGCAGCGGGGAAATCAATTACAGGCCCTAAAGGTGAAACCGGAACAACCGGCGCACCTGGTAAGGATGGCGCACCAGGCGCTAAAGGCGACAAAGGTGATCCTGGCGCAAAAGGCGCAACCGGCGCAACCGGCGCACCTGGTAAGGATGGCGCACCAGGCGCTAAAGGCGACAAAGGTGATCCTGGCGCAAAAGGCGCAACC
>JAYJLZ010149643.1:0-27675 GCA_036873915.1 Tubulanus ruber | reverse complement strand
GCAACCGGCGCACCTGGTAAGGATGGCGCACCAGGCGCTAAAGGCGACAAAGGTGATCCTGGCGCGAAAGGCGCAACCGGCGCACCTGGTAAGGATGGCGCACCAGGCGCTAAAGGCGACAAAGGTGATCCTGGCGCGAAAGGCGCAACTGGAACACCTGGAGCAGCAGGCAAAGACGGAGCAACCGGCCCTAAAGGCGCAACTGGAGCAACCGGCGCACCAGGTAAAGATGGCGCACCTGGCGCTAAAGGTGACAAAGGTGATCCTGGCGCGAAAGGCGCAACCGGCACACCTGGAGCAGCAGGGAAAAACGGAGCCACCGGCCCTAAAGGCGCAACTGGAGCAACTGGCGCAGCCGGCCCACAAATAGCAGGGCAAACACCGGCAAAATCAATTGCGTTGTCAACTCAAAATTTAGACACCATTAAAACACCAGGTTTTTATTATCAAGCTGCAAATGCAAATGCATTAGTTGCAAGAAAATATCCAATTCAAGCCGCCGGATCTCTTTTGTGCCAAACGGGTTCAGGCTCAGTTACCCAAATGTATATGCTTTACAACAACGGGATTAGTTACCGGCGCGCATGTTATAGCAATGCATGGTCAGCATGGACACAGGACAGAGGGCCGGCAGGAGCAAAAGGGGCAACGGGAGCCGCAGGCGCACCAGGGAAAACTGGCGCAACCGGCGCACCTGGGAAAACTGGCGCAACCGGCGCACCTGGCGCTAAAGGTGACAAAGGTGATCCTGGCGCGAAAGGCGCAACCGGCGCAGCGGGGAAATCAATTACAGGCCCTAAAGGCGCAACTGGAGCAACCGGCGCAGCGGGTAAGCAAGGAATACAAGGCGTACCTGGCCCGAAAGGCTCAACCGGCGCGAAAGGCTCAACCGGCGCAAGGGGGGCAACGGGGGCCGCAGGAGCCGCAGCGCCAAAATGGACGCTAGGAATTAATGGAACTATATCAAATAATTTTGCAGCGCCATCAGGATTACTATCATTACTTAACAAAGGAACAAGTGTTGAATTAAAAATAATAATTGCTGATAGGAATAAAACTTATTCAGCAACAGCCCAATTAGTTATTATTAGCGCGCTATGGAAAAACTCAACAGGACATTATTTTATAGCTGATGGTAAAGATATTAATGTTATTAAATTTTACAGCCCAACATATAAAACATCAAAATATAGAAACAGATTTACCTTAAAAGAATCTAGGTTGATTTATTTATGGTATAGAGAATTTAAATAATATAAACGAGGTCGCCAAATGGCGGCCTTTTTTATGGGAGTAATTAATGAATGAAATAATACCAAACACGCCTTTAAATTCATTTATTGACGAAAAAGGAACATTGCACATTGTTCAAGATACAACATTTAATCAGCCAATAAGAATATATAACGAAGAATCAGGCAAAGATGAAGAATTAGAAAATTTAGAAATAAAAGGAACAATTAAAGCTATTCCAACAGATCCATCAGGGCATGATTTTACAATAACTAAAACATCAAAAACTCAAATGTTGGTAACTTTGAGTTTTGAAATAACAGGGCAAATGATACCAGGCTTTTATTATTATGAAATTGAATCTCTAGATAAGGAAAAACAAACGAAAGAAAATTTATTAAGAGGTCGTTGCATCGTTTATAGAAATATCAAATAGGTTAAATATGAATAAAAATAAAGTTATATTAAATGAGTCAGGCTATAAAATAATAAAGCTTGATCAAATGCTTTACGGTGAAAAAGGTGATCCTGGAACCGGAATAAAATCAGTTGAATTATCAGATAACGGAGATCTAAAGTTTACCTTTACTGACAACAAAGCAACCGATGTTGGAAACATAAAAGGCAAACAAGGATTTACTGGATATAAAGGTGATAAAGGCGATCCTGGCGAACAAGGAAAGACAGGGGAAAATGGCTTAACCGTCACATCAGCAACAATCAATAGCGATAAAGAGCTAATCCTTACACTAAGCAATGGCGGCAAAATTAACGCTGGCAAAGCTGTTGGAAAAGATGGATTAGATGGAGATCCAGGCGCGCCAGGTAAAAATGGAACAAATGGAATCGATGGCGAAAGCGTTACAGCAATAAATTCAATTTTAAATTCTGACAATTCAACCAGCGTTTCAATTACATTTGGCGAAAAAACAACGACATTCAAAGTCACACCTAAAGATGGCAGAGATGGCAGAGATGGCAGAAATGGTATTGATGCTTCACCAGGAAGAAATGGTAAAGATGGCGCGCCTGGAAAGGATGGAAGATTATTTACTTTTTCTGACATGTCACAAACAGATAGAAAAAATCTAAATGATTCAATAATAAAACAACTTAACACATATAGCAGAGCGTTTATTGATAATAGTCTTTTTCTAAAAGCAGATTTATCTGATGTTTATACAAAATTAGAAACAGATGATATTAATCATGCATTCAGATTGAAATCTAACAGCTATACAAAAACAGAAATAAAAAATCTTCTAAATAAGAAAATATACACAGATGATGCATATGATAGAAATGCAATAGATCTTATGCATGAAAAACTTTCAGAAAGAATTAACGCATTAGACTTATTTGGCAGAGGCGGCGGGATTATTTTAAATAAATATAAATTCCCAAATGATACAGCCAGAGATGATTATTTTAAAAAACATTTAGATGAACTTGTTAAAGGTAAAACATTAGTTTTATCAGGTAAAAAAATCTATTTATGGGCAGGTTCAACAAACCCACCTCTAGCAGATTATTCAGATAATGAATGGGGAGAAGTTCAAGACGGCAAAGGAACAGGAACCAAAGGCGAAAAAGGTGATCGCGGCGATAGAGGCGAAGACGGAATACCAGGAAAACAAGGCATTCAAGGAAAACAAGGCGACAAAGGTGGTCGTGGCGACAAAGGTGATCGTGGCGACAAAGGTGATCCTGGCGCACCTGGCAAAAACGGAACAAATGGTAAAGACGGAGAAAAAGGCGACACAGGCGAACCAGGAGCCAATGGCAAAGATGGAGCGCATGGCATTCACGGAACCAACGGAACCGATGGCAGAGATGGAAAAGATGGCGCTAAAGGGCAGCAAGGATTAAGAGGGTTTCAAGGTTTAAAAGGGAATATAGGAGCCGCAGGAAAAGATGGCGCTAAAGGTGACAAAGGCGATCCTGGAACAAACGGCAAAGATGGCGCACCTGGCGCAAGAGGATTAAGAGGTATTCAAGGCTTAAAAGGGAATATAGGCATTGATGGTAAAGATGGTAAAGATGGCGCTCAAGGCGTTGGATTAAACCCGCGTGGAAATTGGGCTATAAGCACAGAATACCATGAGGGAGATTACGTTTTTGCTGAAAGCGAAAGCGGGAACAATGCTTTATTTATTACAAGCTCAAAAGTTGATTTTATAAGCAGAATCCCACCGAGCATAGATACCGATAATTGGATAGAACTTAAAGCACCAGCAGGAAAAGATGGCGAAAATGGCGCTAAAGGTGATCCAGGAACAGATGGAGAAACCGGCCCTGCAGGCGAAGATGGCGCTAAAGGTGACAAAGGCGATCCTGGCCCCAAAGGCGCAACCGGCGCACCAGGCAAAGATGGCGCTAAAGGTGATCCAGGCGAACAAGGCATTCACGGAACCAACGGAACCGATGGAAAAGATGGCACAAATGGAGTTAACGGCACAAACGGAGCTAATGGCGCGCAAGGTATTCAGGGCGATAAAGGTGATCCTGGAACAAACGGCAAAGATGGCGACAAAGGCGACAAAGGTGATCCTGGCGCACCAGGTAAAAATGGAACAACCGGAGCAAGAGGCGAAACCGGCGCAAGAGGTTTAACAGGAGACAAAGGCCCTAAAGGTGATCCTGGCCCAAAAGGCGAAACCGGTGTGCAAGGCGCGGCAGGAATTGGTTTAACCAATCGCGGAGATTGGAAACTAAATGATAAATATAAAACCGGTGATTATGTATTTTCAAAAGCAAATGACGGGAATACATCACTATTTGTATGCAACTCGCCAACATTATTTACAAGCACCATTACACCAGATAACGACAAAGATAACTGGGTAAAACTAGAAGCACCAAAGGGCGACAAAGGTGATCCTGGTATTCGTGGCGAAATGGGAGCCACAGGGCCAACAGGCAAAGGAATTAAGGGCGACAAAGGTGATCGCGGCGATAAAGGCAACGATGGATATAATGGCGCAACAGGAGCAAAAGGGGATCGAGGATTTACGGGGGCAACAGGAGCAACAGGAAGCCAAGGAAGCCCAGGAGCGCATGGCGTTAACGGAACAAACGGAAACGATGGCGCAACAGGAGCGACAGGGCCAAAAGGTAACACTGGAGTAAAAGGTGATCCTGGAGCTACGGGGCCAACAGGAGCAAAAGGCGATCCCGGAGCAACCGGCCCTAAAGGCGCAACCGGCGCAACTGGCGCACCAGGTAAAGATGGAACGCCTGGAATACCAGAAGCACCAAACGATGGTTATATTTACGCAAGAAAAAATAAAGCGTGGATAAGAATTGATACCGCGCCACCAGTAAAACCACCAAAACCAACACCTGAATATTATGCGTATTACGGTAAATCAACCAAATCAGTTTTAACCGTAGATGATGTTGATCAAAAATTTACTAGAGTAAAAATATCTGGCGTTCCAGTTGATAGAATATCTATAAACGGCGCTAAATACGCAACAACAAACCCAACTCATTCAGATATTGCAAAATTTTATTGGTTGCTAATACCTACAAATAGAAACAACCCTAGAACATATCAATCAGATGGTTTTTCTTTTATGTATAAACAACAAAATACATTAACTCTAGCAAACGTTGTTTATGACACATATCACAGCGAGAACCCAACGCATTCACTTGATGAATTTAATTTAAGAGACTAATTATGCCTAAAGTAAATGGTGAAATAATAAAAGCAAGCGAAGACGATGGCTACCCTTTGATTTCATCGAAAGAAATAAAAGGTGGATTTCATTTTGTAGAAAAAATATCTGACTTAAAAACATTAAACCCTAATATTATACAGCGTGGAATGAATGTTTTTGTCGCTGAAAATAGCAGAACATACACTGCAGATTTATCAGTTTCAAACACAGCCTGGACTATTCAAAAGCAAACGCTTTCAGTAAATGGTTTCCCTGTTTCTGATGATGGAAGTATTGATATTAAAAGGTTTGAAACATTGGAAATTGAACGCCTAAATGTTGGAACGGCGGGCATAAATAGAAATTATGAAAATGGCGACAGATCACACATTATTTCAAGCAACTATAATGGTGAGGGGATTTTAATTGGATCTGGCCTTGGTAACGTTGGAATCATTGCCAAAAATGAAGCGACAATTTTAAAAAGAACGGGCAAACAATATGAAATTGATAGTTCAATAGATAGAATTAGAGGGCAAGAATCAACAGAGATATCAACAAATCACCATGAAATTGATTTTAATTATGCTTTTGACAAACAAGTTTTTGTAACTGGAATCAAACTTTTTCCAAACACTAAAACAACAAAAACAAGAGTTTTAATATTCAATTATTCAGGTCAAAAAATCGCTGAAACAGCAACAGAAGCGGAATATTTAGCGGGAATTTCTCCAGGTTTTGATGAATCTAATGCTGAAAGTGGACAGCTTTTCAACATCGTTGATCAGCTTGTAACTAAAACTTGTGAACCACTATCAATCAAAATTATTTCTAGTGAAAAATTTGAACTTGCTTATGGTGACATAGACAATCTAGGGCTTGAATCAATAAAATGTGGCTTTATCGTTAGCGATATGAAAGTTGGTAAAGTTGAAAATTCATCAGATACATATAAAGGAGACATAATAAATAAACCAATTTTAATGGCAAAATATGGTTTGGGACTAGCGATAAACACCGGAACCGAAATAAAACAAACTATTGGTATAAAGAGAGTAACAACAAGAGCAAGCGCCCACCATATAATTATTGATATTGATAGCGAACCAATGTTTGAATCAATGAGCCTTAAATCAATATCTATAAATCTATTAGAAGAAACCAGCGGGCTATATGGTACTTTAAAAATAACATACATGGATGAAACACTAGAATATTTTTCAAAGGTTACAAATGGCGCTAAGGGTGAAGCTGTAGCAAGCAATGAACAGCTATCAACACTCATTTTCCCAGATAGTATTTTTATTCCTAATTATGCAGATGTTGAATTTATTATATCCAATATTAACGGCATATCATTTGAACTTGACAACAGTGCAGGAAAAACAAACGTTAAGCTTAATGGTGAAAAAATTAGGAATTTTACATTGAATGATGAATCTCTAAAATCAATCACTGACATAGTATGCGACCGTGATGAACGTGGAGCATATATCAAGCTAGTATATGATAATGGAACTGAATCAGCTAAATTCGATGCCAACAAACTATTAAAACCGTAAAAGAATAAAGGGGCCAAAAGCCCCTTTTTAATCAAATGACATATTATGTCACTTGATAGGAAGCATTAAATCAATACTCTTACCAACGTATGCAGAAAGCAATCTCCAGGCAGAATATGGGATATATGAATATTCTGTGCAATCTCCACACCAAAAACTAAAAGTGTCAACATCAACCCCCATTAACAAAGCAATCTCACTAATCGTATAGCCTCTATTGCACAATATCATCGTTTCATTTTTCACCTGTGCCATCGTTGGATGTTTATACCCACCATGAGCAATGCATTTATTAATACTGTGCAAATCAGGCGACAATACATGCATTGCAATTACATGTTTTGTTGCTTTTTGTGAAATTTCATCAATTATAGATACAGATTTTTTTTGTTCATCTACATCAGGAAAATATGAGAAATCACCGTTCATTTGCAACATCTCTAATTAAACAATTATCAACCAAATGAAGCACTTTTAACAGGTCTACAGATTTAACTGAAAGCTCAATAGTTGCGCCGGATATGTCAGCCATAACGTTTTTAATAGTGATGTATGGATCAACTTTTACAGGCTCTAATTCATACTCAACATGATGTAAATCAGGCTGAATATCAGCACTGACAACAGGCGAAATTTCAGATGGAACAATTTGTTCTTTTTGATTTTCTGTTTCAACTTTAGTTTCTCTTTTCTTGTATGCGCGCTTTTCTCTAGATGGATCGTTTTGCGCTTTCTTGTTCTGGCCCTGGGCATATGCAGAAACACAACCTACGCATGAATGTTTATAGTTGTGATGTGATGATTTTTTTGTTTTTGGAAGAACAAAATAACATTTGTTGCATAAAAATTTTGTTTGTTCAGGAGGGTTATTTGACATAAGAAGATCATCAAAAACATCACGCAAATATGTATACCGGTCATCAGTTTTTGGAAAGTATGAATTTAGATTACATTCGTCAATCAAAGTAATCATTTCATCAATCATTAATTTAGGATTAATATCATTTTCATCAATATGGGATGCTACAGCAGAATACAGAGCTATTTCGCTGATGCCAGCTTTTGATACAAGTCGCTTGCGTTTGTGACCATAACTAACAGCGCCTATCTTTTCTATTACACCTTTTAACAAATAATAGATTATTTCTTTTTTGCTAGATCCCATAAGATTTTATCCGTTGATTAATTCTAAAGGTCTATATTTGCACCAATTAAAACGGATATCGCGGGATATTATGTTGATATTAGGCAGCCATCACAAATCAGGAACAAAATCTGTGCTAGATGCTTACATATTGATCAAACTGATCACAATTTCTGCAACCGTCGGTTTCGTCTATTTACTGATCAATTTTTTTCCTGTATGACACATTTGTTATTGAAATGTTTAAAGTTTTTTTTATGTTAGATTAAGTTAATAAAATTTTAAATTTATCGAAAATGATAACAGTCAGTCGAGCAGCTTGCCTGCGATGTGCTGTGCTGGTATCCGATAAGCGTTAGCGCGTCAGGCTGTTAAATCTTGTGAATTAAATAGATCTCCCCTAGGGGAATTAAGAAATTAAAAAATCTCTTAATCAGAAATACATTAAATTGTTGATTTGAATTAGCTGAAGTTCGTTCTTCTTCAGTGCTACGCCTCAAATCTTACGGTTTCAACAACGCGGATGGAATCATGGTCATTCCATTTAACGTTTAGCAGCACTTCACAGCGCGCCCGCAATCTCCAGCGTGACAAACAGCGCAGTTGATTATGTTTGTCTTGTTCTTCAATAGTCCAACTGAGTCTCGCAGCCATTTTTCAGGCCCCATTAACACGGTTCGGTTACTTCCCGACTTTTAAACCTCTTTACAAGATTCGCCGGCATTACGAGGACATATAAACTATTGAGAGAAAGACGAAATGAACTGAAAAACCCAAAGGAAGATAAAAATATTTGATAAAAGGATAGGAGTTGATTTACAATTAACTTTCTATCCTAGAAAATATTCATATTTTCTGTTAGTAAAATTACCTGGCTAAAAGTAATTTCCTTTTTTGTTTTCAGTTCAATTCATTGCCCCCGATGCCTGCAAGCGTTGGGGGTTTTGTCTTTCTGATGCTAGATCCTGCCCGATCATCAATATCAATGTCTATGTCACTTGTCACAATTTGCATCATCACAAATCAGTAGCATAAAAATCAATCTAATCAATAAGGTTGCCTAGCAATCAGCTATCTTAGATCTATATTAGATCTAAGATCAATACGTAACCAAAAATAAATATTTTATAATTACACACACTGTGTGTTGTTTTTGATGATTTATTTTGCTTTGACACACAATGTGTGTAAAAATGCCGATAAATCGAGTGTAATTTATTTTAATGTTAATGATTGGGGCCATATAAAATGCGGATAATGATCGGAAATCGTAAAGGCGGATGCGGGAAATCAACACTTGCGGTAAATATCGCAACCTGGATATTGGCAAATAAAACAGATGATATTGTTTTGCTTGATGCCGACAGACAAGAAACCGCCGCAATGTGGCTTGATGATCGTGATGAATCAGAATTTAATTTAAAGCCTATAACGCTTGTTCAAAAGTATGGGCGCATTAAGAATGTAATTAATGACCTGGCGAGGAAATTTGAATATACGATTATCGATGTTGCAGGAAGAACCGGCGATGAACTTGTTTCAGCTATGGGCGCTGTTGATGTAATGGTTGTTCCATTCAAACCATCAAAATCAGACTTTAATACCATTCCAGCAATGCTAGATGCAATCGATGATGCGAAAGAAATCAATCCAAATCTCAGAGTTATAGCACTTTTGAATATGTGCAATACATCAGTAACAAACAGGGATGAAAACAGAGAATGGCTTGATGTGCTTCGCAGAGTTGAAGATTTTGAAATTGCTCCAAATATTTATGACCGTAAAGTTTTCAGGGATTGCCTGATTACAGGCCAGGGCGTTAATGAAATGAATAATCCAAAAGCAAAAGTTGAAATAGAATCACTAATGAAAATGGTGTTGAAATGAGCAAGTCAAACAAGGTTACACCAAGCGGATTAAGCTTTAACAGAAAGAAAAAAGATGTTGAACAAAGTTCAGAAGATGCTGAAGTTAAACTAATGTCTAATTCAGATGAAAGCAAAATTGATAAAGAAATTTTCCCCTGGGAAAAAGGTGCAGGACTAAATAAAACATATATGCCAAAAGACGGAATAAAGCATATACCAGAATCAGGAGTAAGATCTAATATTAGATGCCCAGAATGGCATTATGAAGTTGCAACCTGGTTTTCAAAAAATTCAGGAACCGCGCCCAATACAACACACGGCGTGTTAATTCATGCAATTGGTATAGGGTTAAATGCAATGATTGAAAATCTTGATGATGATTGGGAATGACACACGATGTGTGTTGTTTTTACTGTAAATGATACACGGTGTGTGTAATTTTATGTTGTAGTAACACACGCTGTGTGTTTTAATGCTCTTGTCCTAACGGATAAGGGCATTTTTTTTGCCCATACGAAAACGCCCCGTCTTTTATCAGAAGACGGGGCGCAATGAAACAATCGCTACTAAACAATAGGTTTCAATATGAATGCTAACACCCTTTTCGCGCTAGCCGCAAATATCGTCCTGAACTACGGTAAAAAACCAATCAAAATCCCTGCATTAAGCAGTGCAGACCATTCAATTTTAATGAATATGGTTATCGGCCTTAAAGGATAAAGCCATAATCAATGCAAATGTCTGTGACAGTGACATTTTAACCTTTACTTGTCATTGTCACTTACATAAAATGCGCGCGTAACAAAAATTAATTGCATTTAACAAATGTAATTACTTCGCTTCACTTAAAACAGAAAGGAAGTATATGCTTAGTTTTTCAAAAAATGATTGGTTTTCAAACGTAAAAGGGGATTTATTATCTGGAATAGTTGTTGCGTTGGCATTAATTCCTGAAGCAATTGCATTTTCAATTATTGCGGGAGTTGATCCAAAAGTCGGTTTATATGCTTCATTTTGTATTTGTTTTGTCATTTCTTTTGCAGGAGCTAGACCAGGGATGATATCTGCATCAACTGGCGCTATGGCTTTACTGATGGTTACGCTGGTTAAAGATTATGGACTTGAATATTTGCTAGCCGCATCTTTATTAACTGGCGTAATCCAAATAGCAATAGGTTATCTAAAACTTGGCGGGCTAATGAGATTTGTTTCACGCTCAGTAGTTACCGGATTTGTTAACGCCCTTGCAATACTAATATTTATGGCCCAATTGCCGGAGTTAACAAACGTAACCTGGCATGTGTACGCTCTAACCGGTGCAGGATTGGCGCTTATATATCTATTTCCATTTATTCCTTTAATCGGAAAGATATTGCCATCACCGCTAGTTTCAATCGTTGCCATCACCGCTATTGTTGTTTTGTTTGATATCGATGTTCGCACTGTTGGAGATATGGGGAAACTTCCTGATTCATTGCCTATTTTCTTATGGCCCGATGTGCCACTAACATTAGAGACACTTAGAATTATATTACCTTATTCTTTTGCACTTGCAGTTGTTGGCGTACTTGAATCATTAATGACAGCAACAATAGTTGATGATCTTACTGATACTGAAAGCGATAAAAACAAAGAGTGTAAAGGACAAGGCGTTGCCAATATTTGTTCTTCTTTAATGGGCGGAATGGCTGGCTGTGCCATGATTGGGCAATCAATCATCAACATTAAATCAGGCGGGTTAACTAGACTTTCAACATTAGCATCAGGCGTTATATTGCTGATCCTTGTTGTGTTTCTAGATGAATTATTAGTGATGATCCCAATGGCGGCCCTGGTAGCAGTTATGATAATGGTTTCAATAGGCACTTTTTCATGGAAATCATTAATAGAAATGAAAGACCATTCTATGCCGACAAACGTTATTATGATTTCAACGGTGGTTACTGTTGTTGCAACGCATAACCTGGCAATTGGTGTTTTCGTTGGCGTATTGTGCGCATCAGTATTTTATACAAATAGCAGCCGTTCAGTGATGAATATTGCTGATGAAGTGATAGAGGAAAACGAACACACAACGCACAAAGTTCATGGACAAATATTTTTTGCATCAGCAGATCAATTTATTGATATGTTCAATTATAATGATTCTCACAAATTAATAACAATTGATTTAACAGATGCGCATTTTTGGGATATAACAGCGGTTGCGGCCCTGGATAAAGTAGTAATGAAGTTTAGAAAGAATGGTTCAAAGGTTGAAATTATTGGTATGAATGAGGCAAGCTCAACAATAATTGGAAAGTTTGCAATTTATGACAAGCCTGAAAAGCTTGCTAAAGCAGGAATTGGACACTAAACACATAATACTGTGAATTTTGCTAAAACATTAAAGGCGCTTAAACAGCGCCTTTATCATAGGGAAATAGTAACAATGGAGATTCCATCAATTGAGATTCAAAAAATGAAAGCTACTGAAGTTGAAAAAAAAATTGAATGTGCAACAAAGCATATCGTTTCAGAAGTCTTTGAACGCCCTGATCCGGTTCCTGCTTCTTGGCGTAATTTTGGTGATCCACTTTATGAAAACCCATTGTCTGCAGAAGTTTCAGAAGTGATTTTAAACATTCTTGATGGAGGCATCACAAAGGCGGCCCTGGCCGGCATGATTGGCGTTTCAAGCAAGAATAACAGAACATTAAACGCATTGATTAAAGGCGCTTCCTGGCCCACATACGCCCAATGGCGGTTGTTGCTTATATTCTCAGGAAAGATAACAGTATTTAGAATAAATAATTAATATTGAAAATTGCTTGTTAGTCATTGATTAAAGGATTTAAAGTGGAACGTGAAAAAGTAAGTGAACTTGATTTTGGATACATGCTGTTAACGCACGATAGCAAAGGCAAAAACATGTTTGAGGCGGTAACGATAGCTGAATTTTCAGATGAAAATGGTGTTTTTTACGTTCCTATAACTGTTGATTATTGTTCGTCTAACGAGGCTTACACCGGTAATGATAATGGCTATATTACATATGAACAGGCGTTGCGATGCGTTGGAAGATGCATAGATAAAGCCAAATCAGATGTAAAAAAGAGGATATAAGCATATGAACAAGGTTAGATCGGCGCAATCAAAAAATAAAATTCCAGGCTGGTTTGATGTTGTTGATTGTAAGGCTGTAAGAAACGAGTCAAAAATTGAATCAATAATTAGTATATTTGAGCTATACATCAATGAAAAATCTTTTAAAAACACATCAATTATACTAAAAGACAAAAACGTTAAAAGTTACACCGGATCACCAATAACAAGCCAATTTCTCACAAGAATCATAAACAATAAGCAGGTTTTAGGGGGCGATTTGTATCCTGGAATTGTTGAAAATTCTATGTTTGAAAAGGCGCAATCAATACTAGAAAGAAACAAGAAAAACACCAATAGAATCACATCAAAAGTTTCTCAAAATATTTTGTCTGAAATCGCAGTTTGTGGAGTTTGCGGGCATAAAATGACACTCCAGGGAAGCAACAAAAAAGGCTCGAAAAAATCTTATAAATATCTTATTTGTTCAAATAAATTCTATAAAAAAGCATGTGACAATATCAATGTAAACTATCCAAAAATTGAAGCAATAATATTATATATAAATTCAGTTTTTGAATTAGCAGACACAAATAAATTCAATAATAATCATCTTAATTCAAAAGAGTTTGAGGATTATAAAAGGCAAAAAACAGGGAATGATCAGGCTGATGGAATATTGCTAACATCAATAATGATTAACAAAGATGAATATAGGAAAGGCTTAAATTTGTGTCTGAAATCATCAATCCAAATGTGCAAAATAAACAAAGATCACACTATTGATATATTGTGTGGAGATAACGTTATATCTGTTAATGGTTTGTCTGGCATTAGTAACATATTGATCAATGGTGACAGCCATAACATAATGGTTGGTTAGTCAATTTAGAACCTCTACTTTTAATTGTTATTTATTTTTTTTGAGCGTAATCTATTTGTTACTTTTTACGCTCTTTAAAAATATGAATGATAATAACGATGGCTACATTTATGTAAGATGTCGCTTTGGTGTCGTCTTAAAAATACCAAAAAAAAAGCAGTAAATGGCCCCAAAATGGGGCATTTTAGTATGCGGAGGTTTTAAAATGGCAATAGTAACGCTAGTTATAGGAGAAAGTGGATCAGGAAAATCTGCATCACTTAGAAATATAGATCCAAAAATCGCTTTATTGATTCAACCTGAAATGAAATCATTACCGTTCAAATCTAAAGCCTGGCGAACTACATTAGGAAAGGCTAACAAAGAAGGGTCTTTAATAGTCACAAGCAATTATGACAAAGCTGAATTGTGGGCAAAAAAAGGCGTTGAACTAGGTAAAAAGATAATCATCATCGATGATGCAAACTACTTTATGCAAAATGAATCATTGGCACTTTCAGAACTTAAAGGCTATGACAAATTTACATCAATGAGCAAAAATTATTTGCATTTGTTTAAAGTTATGCGGGCATTGCCGGCTGATGTTCGTGTTTATGTAATGAGCCACACGCAAACAGACGAAAGCGGATTTATAAAGCCAAAGACAATTGGGAAAATGATTGATAGCCAGGTTGTCCTGGAGGGGCTTTTTACAATTGTATTGCGCGCAGTAGTAAAGGATGGAGAACATTTTTTTACTACAAAAACAAATGGATTAGATTGCGTTAAAACACCAATTGGCATGTTTAGCGAATCAGAAATTAAAAACGACCTGGCATCAGTTGATGCCGAAATTTGTGAATATGAGGAAATATAAGAATGCAGTTTAACCAGGAAGCAGCAACAAAATCAGGGCTAACCGGTATCGGAACGGGCGCACACATTGGCGGATTAACAGCAAAAAAAATCCTGGCACAAAGTGGTGCAAAAGGCATTGAATTTACGCTCGAAACCGAAACAGGAATGTCAGTCAATTATTTGACTCTTTACTATCAAAAAAATGACGGAACAGACATTGCGCGAAACGTAAACATGATTCAATCAGTTATGGGTATTTTGCGATTACAGAACCTTGCTGTTGAAAACCTGGCGCATGAGCAAGAAATTAAAGAATTGTCCGGTCAACAAATCGGCCTGGTATTGCAGAAAGTTCTAAAATACAAAGCTGATGGTGTTACAGAAACTTACGGTTTTGATATTTGCCAGGTATTTAGCGCCAATACTCGACAAACTTACAATGAAGCAATAAGCAAAATTGAACCAACTGCAGTTGATAAAATGGTATCAACACTTGAAGACCGAAACGAGCGAACAGCAAGCAAACCGGTACAAATGGGCGCAACATCAACCGGCGGTTTCTCAATGGGCCAGGGCCTAGACGATGATGATCTAGATTTTTAAATAATAGGTTTAATAGTCACAAGCGTTGTTTGTGGCTATCTTAATTATGGTTGTAAAAGCATTTATCAAATCGACAAATTCAGACATTAGAAAGGCAAAATATAACAATTCAAAAGGAATAATGAAGCCTAGATCTAAAATAAGTGATGAACATATTAAGGAAATTTCAAAATATTATTCTGAAAAAATGATTTCGACTGATTTTGATGAACGTTATTTTTACGTATATCGGAGGAAAAATTGAAATTAAGATCCTATCAAGAAAAATTCGTTAAAAAATCGCTCACATCATTAGCTATTCACGCCGGCGTTTTAGGTATAGGCGCGACAGGTTGCGGAAAAACAGTGATGCTTTCTAGCGTTGCAAAAGAATACCGGCGCGTTTTAATTCTGCAGCATCAAACAGAGCTATTAGAACAAAATTCAAAAACGTTTGGTTGGGTTTGTCCTGGCGTTGAATTTGGGATAGTTGACCAGGAACACAACGATTTCACGCGAAACATTACGTTTGCAATGCGTCAAACATTGATAAACAAATTAGACCTGCTTAAAGCTGTTGATTTAATCATTATTGATGAATGTCACCATACAACATGTTCAGAATACGCAACAATAATTGAACACTTGAAAAAGCTTAATCCTGGAACAAAACTTTTTGGCGTAACAGCTACGCCAGAACGAGCAGACCAGGCAGATATGAGCAAATATTATGATGTTATTAGCGACAAAATAAACATCAATGATCTAATCAAACTTGGCTACCTGGTAGCGCCTAAAGCCTATGTTGTAAAAATTGGCGGATCACCAGGGACAACAGCAGAATTAGATAAAATATTAAGCTCAGATATAAGCAGCAAAAGAGTTATTGAAGAATGGAAAGCAAAAGCAAAAGGCCGCAGAACGGTTGTATTTTGTCAGACTGTGCATCATGCAAAAATCGTTGCTGCAGAGTTCGACAACGCCGGCATTCCTGCAACATCAGTAGACGGGAAAATGCCAGCCAGGGAAAGAAAGAAACGATTAAAAGCTTTCGATAAAGGTGATTACCAGGTAATCACAAATGCCAATATATTGACAGAGGGATATGATTGCCAGCCGATAAGCTGTGTAATTTTATTGCGGGCAAGCTCTAGCAAATCATCATTAATTCAAATGGTCGGGCGGGGCCTTAGAAAACTTGATCCTGTTCGATATCCAACAGTTGTTAAACATGATTGTATAGTTTTAGATTTTGGCGTTTCTTTACATCGACACGGCGACCTTAATGCAGGCGACAGGCTTTCATTTAACCAGGAAGAATACGAGGCAGAAATAAACCCCGCTTTACAATGTCCAGCTTGCGGAGGGGCCATTGAACCTAGAATGAAGCAATGCCCATCATGTTTACACATCATAGAACGCGATGCAGACGGAATCCCAAAACCCCCACCACAGCCACTAACTGATTTTAAACTATCAGAAATTGAACTGTTAAACGCTAGCCGCTTTCATTATGAAAAGCTTTCAAAACGAATGATGATCAGCAATGGGTGGTCTGCCTGGGCTTTAGTCATAACAAAAAACGGCGTTCATTATACCGTTGCGGGCAAGACAAAATGCCCCGCAAAAATTATTGGTTGTTCGCCCAATAAGTTTCAAGCAATCGCATCAGCAGATGATCATTTATCAGAATTTGGTGATTCAAATCTATCTGGCAAACAAAAAAAGTGGATCAATGAATTAGCGACACAAAAGCAAATTGATTTACTACCTGAAGAAATAAGAAACCAAAAAATGACAAAACACCAGGCATCTTGCTTGCTGATTATCCATAACGAAAACCGATTTAATCGAATAAAAAAAATGTGCAAAGAACATTACGATAAAACCGGTTACAAGTATGCAGAAATGCTAAACAACTAACTGACATAATATGTCAATGTGTGAGGTAAAAATGATAATTCATAAAGAACTAATGCAAGGCAGCGAAAAATGGATTAAAACACGCCTGGGGAAAATAACCGGCTCAATGGTTCATCATATTATGGCAAACGGGCGCGGCGGAAAGCCATCAGTTGCAAGCAGAACATATATGATCCAACTATTAGCAGAAAGAATTACCGGATTGCCTGCAGAGTTTTATAAATCAAAAGATATGCAATGGGGTAATGATACAGAGCCAAAGGCCCGCGCTTTATATGAGTTTAACGAGGGGGTAGACGTTCAGGAAATTGGTTTTTTTGAACTAAATGAATGGATCGGCTATTCACCTGATGGCGTAGTTGGTGACGATGGATTGATTGAAATCAAATGTCCAAAATCAACGACACAATTAACACGTTGGGTTGATGGAATTGAACTGCCAGAAGAATATAAACCACAAGTTCAGTTTGGATTGTGGGTAACGGGCCGCCATTGGTGCGACTTCATTTCATATGATCCACGCATCAAAGGCAAAGCGGATTACATGGTTTATAGAATTTACCGTGATGAAAAATACCTGGAAGAAATGGAAAATAGAATCTGGGAATTTGTCAGAAAATTAAGAGCGTTAATTAATAGTCACGAGTAAAGCATGAACGAATATTTAGAATATAAAAAGTTGTCTAATCTAAATATGCGAGAAGTTGTTTTTAATTACGGCGACAATTCCAGCGCGAGTTTTAACGGAATAAAAGGCGAGTATTTAGAGCGAAATATTTACACCGTAGGCTATGGATTTGCTGGTAAAGAAAGAATCTATAGCCGGTTATCTAATCGGCCTGAAACAGAAAAATCTAAATGGCCCAAACGAACATTACTAAGCAGAGACTATAAATCAACAGGATGCACAGCACCAAGATTTACCCCCGTTGGGCATTCATTTAAAGAAATACAATCACTAAAACAATTCATCATAACCGGCGGCATAGCAGACGGAATAACAATTTATAACGCGCTTGGATGCCCTGGAGATATTGGGGTTTTAGCGATAGTTGGCGAAAAGCTAGCCCCAATTTTAGTAAGACAACTTAAACATGTAATACCAGGCGCAAAAGTTACAGTTGCATTAGATAACGATAAGAAATCTAAAACTGGGCATCGTGTGGCAATTGAATGTGAAACTGATTGGGTTATTCCTGAAACCATTGGTGATTGGAATGATATTTATATTAGTTCAGGCATTGATGAAGTTTCATTACAGCTTGCCAATACCAGGCCAAAAATGCCGAATTTTGACATGTGGCAAATGAAGCCATACGCCGGCGAATATGATGATCAAAGACTATCGAAAATATTATATAGCGCAGGGCCAGACGAGCCGGAATTAATAGCACAATTAATGATCTCACTTTCAATGAAACGTCAAAATAAAGTCTTTTCACGTTATGTTGACGCTAAATTGATGGCCGACTCAATCACAGATTTGAATTTGTTTATTTCGCCAAAAACTAAAGAATCACTATTAGCGAGAATAACCATGATTGCAGATTCAGTTTATAAGAAAGCAAAAGAGCAGATAAATATAAGTGCTGAAGCAAAGGCCAGGCATAACACATTGAATTTTTCCAGGGCAATTGACGCGATTGAAACCGTTGAAGATTTTGAACATGGATTGTGTGTAATTTCAGGCCCTCATGCTTGCGGTAAAACAACACTTTTAGCCGTTCCATTCTATAAAGCTGCAGTTGACCAAAATGAATACGTATCTTTATTGGCCCACCTTAGAACATTGGTTTCAGATCTAAGTACAAAGTTTGGGGCGATGCATTATGACGAAGCAAAAAAAGATATTAAATCATTAGGGATATCTAATGTTATTGATAGTGATAAATATTCTAAGCTGGCAATTTGTTTGCCATCAATCGCCTTAAAGCTGAAACCGCTTGTTGATAGAACCGGCGTATTGATTATTGATGAAATTAGCCAGGTTGTAAGAATGGTTGTGGGAAACCTGGACGGCATGATTAACACTACAATTTTTGAATCATTAACAAGCTTAATAAGGAATGCAAAGCGGGTTTTAGTGTTGGATGCTGATGTTGATGATATCACCATTGAATACCTGGAATACTGCAGACCAGGAGAAAAATTTACAATTGTTGATATACCAAATCCAACTAAACGACAGTCAGGATTAACTGTTGATGCTTTTTATGGTGACGGGTACAGAGATCATATCTATAACGCGGCCCATATGTTCCTGGATGATGGAAAACGGATAATGATTGCAACTGATGGCAGAGAATCAGCAGCTTGTTTTTATAATCTTCTATGTGACAGTTTCCCAGAAAAAAACTTTCTATTAGTCAATGCTGATACAACAACATCATCAAAATCTAATGCATCATTATTTATGAATAATGCTGATGTTGAGGCGGCAAAATATGATGCAATTGTTCACAGTCCATCAATACGATCAGGGCTATCAATAACAAAAGTTCACTTTGATGAAGCATTAGCATTAATGAGTGGAAACGCTATTTTGCCGCAAGATTGTATCCAACAAATGCGCCGGCCCAGGATGGTAAAGCATTGGACAATTGGAATAGCTGAAACAAAATCAACTCACCTGGATAACAAAGAACTGCTAGAGCAACAGCAAAAAGTTTTATCACACGAATCATCACAGCGTTATGGCGTTAATGTTTTTAAACATGACATAGACACGTTGAAAAATAATGTTGATACAAAGGAGGGCCAGGGAAAAAACGCTTTTGGTCAAAACATTTTTGTAATGCTTGCATTGTATGGCTTTAAGGTTAGCGCGCTTGATACCTCTAAAATTGCCCCGTATGACTCACTTTCAGAATATATAAAAGATGCGCAACAAGATCTAAAAGACGCAACGATTGATGCACCATTTGTTTTTATTGATGAATACGTAACGCTTTGTAACGTTGAAAACAAAACAACAGAGCAAAAAGCAAAAATCCTGGCGTTTGATATCTGTGAATCGTGTGGAATAGAAACCGTTACAGAGGAATGGTTCCAGGCATATAAAAATGGAATTACCGGTAAAGCATGGCGACTAAAGAACGCATTGCAACCATTCACGATAAATGAAGAACACAGCAAATCAGCATCACTACATAAATACAAGACAGCCAGAGCATTAGAAACAAAGCTAATCCTGGATATCTTGGGATATCAACACGGAAAACCACTAGAACTAACCACAAAAGACGCACAAATGATTGTTGATCATATTTGGGGAAGAAAAGAGCGATTGATATTTTTAAAGATGATTTCACCAAATAACAGCATTAAGCATTACAAGAATAAAACAGTAGAGAAAAAGAAGCCAAAAGAGCCTAGGCGGTTTGTTCAATCCGCACTCGAAAAAGTTGGAATAATGCTTTCAGGAAACCGAGGAAAACACAAAAACGGGGAGCGTGAAAGGGGGTTAATTACCAACTCAGAACAGCAAAAAATGGTGAATCATATCATTGGAAATATGGACAAAAACTAAACGATTGTCCGGACGGTACATATAAATATACAGATAGAATTGACCCTCCGGACAATTTAGGGAGTGCTAATTTATGGGATTAGAAAATAAAATTCAGGCCGATGTTTTAAGTTTTTTGATAAGAGATGATCGCGTTGCCTGGGTGCATCGATGCAATACCGGAAAAGCATTAATTCGTGGGCAAATGGTTGAATTTGGATTAGGCAAAGGAACAGCCGATATTATCGGACAAATGCGGGACGGTAGATTTTTAGCAGTTGAAATTAAAACACCAACGGGAAAACCAAGCGAACATCAAAAATTATGGCTGAATCGTATAAAAATGCATGGTGGCGTTGCCGGTATTGTTAGAAGTATTTCAGATATCAGGAGTTTATTAGATGAATTTTAATATGTTGCTTGAGATATGGGCCTTTTGGATGATTAATGGCGGCGTTGTATGCGCGCGTGAAATCGCACAATGGGATGAAGCCGAGAACGTCCAGGCCGGCGAATGCTCAAAATGTGCAGTTGGTAGCCCGCCGCTAATGATTAATCCAGCAATGGACACATTAAAATATTTGTATGCAACAGAGCTAACACCGATAGAACAAAAGGTAATAGCCGTTGAATTTGGCATTAATGGGCTAGTATCCAACAAGCTAAGGGGCCGCGCTTCATACCTGGACATAACGCCGGCAAAATACTCTAAACATTTATTCAATGCAAAACGAAAATTGAACATTAAAATTGGTTGCCGAAACAACAAAAAAGCAGAAATTATATTTATTTAAACTATATACAATTAAGCGGAATAAAAGTAACATATTTATATAAAGTCCCACTCTTATATATAAAGCCCCTTGAGAAATCGAGGGGCTTTTTTTATGCCTGAAATTTGAGGTTTTAATGTTAGCAAAAGATGCAAAATTAATTTCTGAAATTTCATTATTGATAGCAAACATCGATGATGCAATTTTAAAGGCGGCAAAAAACGGTCTTAACAAATTAGAGCTGTTTTGTATAGTCACATCTAATTTAGAACGCGATGAAAATAAAGTTAAAACTATTTGCTCTAACTATGAGAAACGCGGCTATGGCATTGAACAGGACGGCAACGGCGTTAAAATAACAATAAAATGGTAAGCATTTAAATGATGTAATAGAAACCATTAGTTGCTAGAATATTGGGAGCAATTTAATCTTTGTATGTTCAGCATTTTGTAGTCAATGAAACAAAAATGTAAAATCAAACTGCACCATGTTAATATTAAACTTTAAAGTTGTTCCAGGGGTTAAGATGGAATCGTTAAAAAATCTAACAAAATCAGAAAGACGAAAATTTGAAGAACTAAACAATTTATCAAGACAAGCTATTGATAAAAGAATCAAGCTAGGATGGAAAATAGGCGAGTTGAACGGAAAAAAGGTGATGTATAACCCTAAGCACGTTCAAGAAATCGTAGAAATCGAAGATGATAACTAAATCATCTTGCAATTGAAACCGTTGGTTGCTATACTTCTTTTGTGGTCAAGCAAGGCCATTAACTAAATGAGGTAATCGCAATGTGCGAAAAACAGGATAAAATAAACGAACTTGAACTAGAATTATCGCAAGTTCGTAAAAATTACGCAGAAGAATACAAGCTAAAAATTGAGGCAAACAAGCTAAATTCTGAATCTTGGAAATTGAACGCTGAAGCAAACCATTTAGAAAAGCGTACAACTTGGATGGTTCCTGGAATTGTTATTACTTTGGTTGCAGCAATATTCACAGTAATCGGCAAAAATATTTAATTATCCAAACCCCGCATTGCGCGGGGCTTTCAATGGTTCAAATATGAAATCAAATATTGGTTTAGTTTGTAAAACCTGTAAGCCTACGCCCCCAACAAAAGAAGATATTTTAAATCTCAAAGTTGGGGATTTTATCAAGGCATTAGCCGGCAATGAACGATTTTGGGTAAAGATTACCAAGATTGATAATGATGAAGTGCAAGGCATTGTTGATAATGATCTAATGTTGACTAGCGAACACGGCTATAAACTAGGTGATATTGTCGGGCTTGCATTCGATGAAATATTGCAAATAGAAAAATCAGATTAGGGCTAGCTGTTGCTTCAGTGAAAATCATTGATTTTACCTCAGTCAATGATCGCCCGCCAATTCCCGCATTAAGAAATAATCACATGAAATATGGTCGTTACATATCAGCAAATAAATCAACTCTTATGGTTAGGGTTCCTGATTGCGATCAAATAAACTTTCACAAAAGCAAACTAACTGAAGCGATTGCAACCAGGGATAAACTGTGTGAATCAGTTGGTCGAAATCCATATGAAAAATTCAATCACCAGGCAGATAGAATACACGTTGTGTGTCATATCGATAAACGTGAAAGGTTGCCTGTTGGCGTTTGTCTTTCATACCATACGCGAAAATTAGTAAGTGGTTACAAGGTTTATGAATCTGTTTCTGCAGCAATATTGTTGAATGGAAAACAAGTAAAAAAAACTTTTTCTGTTAATAAATTTGGCAAAGAAAAGGCAATAAGACTTGCGAAAGATTGGCGCATTGAAGCATTTAAAGCGAAATACGATGATACAAGTGGTTGCAATTGAAACCATTGGTTGCTAGAATCTGTTTGTCGATTGGGGGAAGCAAACCCTAGCATTACGAATAGAGAAAATATGAATCAAATTAAAACCGCTACGGTTGCAGCTTGTTTTTCAGAAGTGGCAACAAAAATTATAGAACAGTTATGTGATACAGAAACAAAAATTGTTGGATTCGCTAGAAAAGGCGATGAAAAAAGAGCCGAAGAACTTGAACGAAAATATAACGGGAAAGTTAAGGTTATTCTTGGCGATATGACAAGCTGTGAAGACGCTCAACGATTGGTTACTGAAGCAAAAGAACATTTAGGTTCAATAGAGGCCCATTACCATTGCGCCGGTGTTTTTTCGTGGAACAATTGGGCGCAAGTAGAGCAAGCAGAAATGCAGCGCCTAATGTCTGCAAACTTTGATACAGCTTGGGTAATGTCAAAAGAATTAACCAAAGTAATGATTGGTGAGAAACGCGCCAATATTATATTTGTATCAGCCAGGGACACAAAACGATTTATTGGATCAGGATTTGGGGCCTATATGGCATCAAAAATGGCTTTAAATGGTCTTGTTGAAAGTCTCGCATCAGAATTTATCGATACAAACATATCAGTAAATGCAGTATTGCCAACTATCATAAACACTAAGATAAACCGCGATGCTATGCCGCATTTAGATCCATCAATGTTTGTTGAGCCATCACAGTTAGCAAAAGTTATGATCGCCATAAGTGGAAATAATATCTATCAAATGTCAGGCGCTTTAATACCTGTAAATAGCAAACTTATATAATCGATTAGATTATTAAATCCTGACATTAATAATAGAGAAAATTTAAATGAAAAACGTTCTAATATCTTCAGTTGTAGCATTTGGTTTAGTTGGTTGTGGTGGTGGTGATAGCAAGCATGTTGATGTTGTAGTACCTGAAGTTGTAGCGCCTGTTGTAGCGCCTGTTGTAGATATGAAAATTTTACAAATATCTGAATATCTAAAAATATCAACAGAAGAAACTGAAACAATATGCAAAACAGACGGGTTTAGCTGTGAATATGATCAATATTACGATTTAGAGAATGAAACAGTAACAGGAAGATCATTAACAATAAAATATGAAGTAGATGAAGACCAAAATTTTGAATTTACAGTAAGTCGTCTTTATGAAGAAGACAGTTGGGCATCAGTTAGAGCAACGGTATTTTTAACAAAAAATGAATTGTTAATTTTTCCTTTAGATAGTTTGGCAACGTGTTCATTTGAATATGATGAAACTATACGTGATGCTGATGGTAGATGTGATTTTAATTTCAGAGAAGTAGATTTTCCGGCGTATTTTACATATGATGATCTTGTTAAAATAAGAAATCCAGGCGTAAATGGAAACTTAAAAGCAAATTTAAATGTAAAATATAGAAAATTTGCTACTGAAAAAGATGAAGAAGAAAATAACACAAATTTTACAATTGAGTATTTAAATAAATCAATCGAAATTGATTATGAAGAAAACCAAGAACCTTTAAACATAATATTTGATTTGATGATTGAAGCAGAAAATCATAGCTACTAAAAATAGCAGCAACATTAAAGCCCGCATTAGCGGGTTTTTTTTCGCGTGTAATTTGATACAAAAGGTTGCAATTGAAACCATTGGTTGCTAGAATCTGTTTGTCGATTAGGGGAAGCAAACCCTAGCATTACGAATAGAGAAAATATTATGTTGTTAAAAAAATTAGTTGTTGCGTCACTTTTGATTTCTTCATCAGCCATTGCGGCCCCGTTTGGCGTTTCTTGGAATGATCCACTATCTAAATATGGTGAAGTTGATAAAGGCGAAATTGATAGCATTTTTCTTAAAGAGTTACCAAAAAAACACACTCTATTTTCATCGTATTTATTGGCGGGGAATGATAAGTATGGATTAACTAAAGTAATCGCGCTTGGAAATGAAATTGAAGATGATGTTTATGGTTTCGAGGGAATGAAGCAATATAAAAGCCTGGTTGAATCATTAAAAAGCGCCGGATATAAAGAAACATACCGCAATGAGGCAACAGGCCAAAAACTTTATGATGAAGCTGATGAATTTTGGCAATGCTTAAAATATCAAGGTTGTGGGGCTTATATGTGGATCGGTGAAAAAACAGGCGGTGAAACAATATGTGTTGAGCTTGAAGGATCAGCAAGAGGCCAGGGAAATTTAAAGCTGACTGCAGAGGGGCCGGAATGGGCGGTAATGCTTGACGCTATTAAAGAATCAAGAAAACAATCAAATGACGCGGCGTTTTAATGACTAATGAAAAACCAAGAACTGCTAAAGAAATAGCGCAATACAACAGGATAGCAAAACAATTTGCTAGATACGAATCAAGCCAGGTAATCAAACCAAAAAACGCTTTAAATGTGAGAGAACCTGAATCGCCAATTATGGATTTTATAGAGGCTCACAGAACAGCAATTGGCTTTTTACTGATATTTTTATTTATAGACTTGTTTTCATGTTTATATTGGATTGTTTTTTAATGTTGTATCCAATAGCAATTAGTGTTGGCGGAAACGGCGGGAAATTTGGGGTTGTATTCCCTGATATTGAGGGGTGTTTTAGTGCCGGCGATACGTATGAAGATGCATTAACAAATGCAAAAGATGCGCTGGCATTTCATCTTGAAGTAAGTACAGGAAATGGATGCTTGCCGCCGATACCAAGTAAAGTAATTGATCATTTATACAATCAAGCATATTCAGGCTGTTTGTGGGGCCTAATAGATATCGATGTTCATCTTTATATGGGGAAACAAACCAGCATTGATATCGTTTTGCCAAATCTAATCATTAAGAAAATTGATGATATGGTTGAAGCAAGGCAACAATATAAAAGTCGCGCCCACTTCCTGCAGGTTGCAGCAAGCAATGAACTTAACTCAATACAAAACAAATAAACCATCAAAAAGCCCACTTAAACGAGTGGGTTTTTTTATGTCTTAAATTCGAGTAGAGAGCGAAAAACGCGAATATTAGCGCCTAACCTCACACCGGAGCCGATACGGCATCGAATGAAGTTCGGCAATTTAATTATATAGCCCGCTATACGCGGGTTTTTTTATGTCTGAAATTTGGGGGCAAACATATGTGGTGGCAAAAAGTCTTAATCAATATCGCGCTATATGCGTTAGACAAAATCGTTAAAAGTGTAGCAACCGAGTTTAGCGAACCGGATGCAAAGGAAGTGAAAGCAAAATTAAGAGTTGAGAAATCAAAGCTTGATTTGAAAGAGCAGAACGCGCGCGACTTAAACGATCATCGAAACAAGCGATAATAATTTTTTGGCGAAATTAATTATGATGAATGCACTTGAAAAACTGATAATTCCCCTGGTTATTATTACCGCAACCGGCCTGGCAACATTGCTTTATGGAAACACGCTAACACTAACAGAGGTTGCCGTTTCTATGAATCATCACAGCGAGACAATAGAGCGAATGGGCATAACAATTTCAAAGTTGGCCGATACTAAATATTCAAAAGAAGATGGCAGAGAATTAGCCGATAAAGTTGAATTGATGAATTTGAGAATAACAAAATTAGAGGCAGTCAATGAGATTAAAAGATAGCAGCATTAACCTGGCATCAATGAGCGTTCAGCTAATGTTTGCGCTAGTTGTTATTGATCATATCTATATAAGAAATGGTCAAGAGCTAGTTATTACTAGCTTAAATGATGGCAGGCATATGATTAAATCACTTCATTATTCAGGCAATGCCGCAGACCTTAGAACAAGATATTTCACTAAGGAGCAAACGGCCCAGGTTGCGAAAGAAATAAAAGCATCGTTACCATCGCCTGATTTTGATGTTGTCGTTGAAACAAATCATATCCACATTGAATATCAACCAAAGAGGCGCTAAATGCAGCAAGTAAGAAAATCTATAGATAATTATCTAGGATCATGTTTAACCCTTAATGAAGTTCAAGAGCGCATAAAGTACATGCATCAATACTTGATGGAGTCTGCAAAGGCTTATGAAAATTCAAACCAATCAAATCAAGTTCAGCAAGAACCTGGGACACTTGAAGAACCAAATCAACAAGCAGAATAGAGAAGTAGTAAACACCGTTGCTAATAGCCTAAAAAAGCGAATGCAACTAGGACTAAACAAAGCAATTGATAAACCAACACCATTCACTAAAAAAGCTGTTCATTCCACTAAAGCCTTTAATAAAAAAGGCCAGGGAACAACAGCAAGCGTATTCATCAAGCCAATACAAGCCGCATACCTGGACAAGCAACTAAGCCCGCACAATTCAGATCGACAAAATGACAATTCAATTGTGCCTATACCTAAGCAGCAGAACAAATACGGGAATTTGAGGGGGAAGCGAAAGCTAAAATCAAACCCCCGTATACATTCAATTCGTGTGACAGGTAAGCCCTATAAAGCAATGCTATTTAAACGCAATGCAGCAACAAAGGGCGCTATGGCTAAACAGGCAAGCAAGGGCAATAGAGTACGCACAACATCAAAGCGAATGGTGTTGGTTGGCATCATCAAGGACGAGAGATACAACAAACTATTTGATTGGTATGCAACAGGCTATAAGTTCATGCACTCGCGCCAGGTACAGACGTACATACAAAAGAAGATAAACAAAGCTATATCTCAAGGCTAATAAGCACAGACACAGCCAATGCATACACACATCATTTAATTAATTTATTTCATTGACATTTAAAAAAAGGTACTTCCTACCCCCCGCACCCAGGCGGGGGTATTTCGACT
>JAYJLZ010149532.1:0-12364 GCA_036873915.1 Tubulanus ruber | reverse complement strand
TATTTACCCATCTCGCAGTTTACCACTTCGATTTAACGGTTTAAGTTTTTTTAAACAGCATAATGTCAGTATATTTTGTATGGTTAATTGTATGATCATACGACATCATAGTATTATTTATCCAAAATCTTGGACAATATCTGCTTTGGTGCTATGCACAAAATAATGACGTATTACACTTCGATATCCTCAACCCGAACCTAGATGACTATATTTCGTTATTATGGTAACTATGTTATTTTCGTTACGTCTAATGAGGCGTCAAAAATTATCAGATATCATAAAACAAAATTATATCAGCGCCGTTCTGCTTATGTTTTTTGTTTTATTTAAGGCTGGACAGACAAATATTATTTATGCATTCGGCACAACCGACACATATGGTTATCATACCAAGAGGGGCAGTAATTGGATTGACCTATTAAAGAATCCTATTACAACTACAGTTACTGTAAGTATATGTGAACGAATGTTAGCTGTGAACACTTGGTGAACACTTGCCAAAACGTGGTAGTTTCGTTTGAATTACTGTTTTTAAATTATTCAACATTGTCCCCGATGACGTTTGAGATATATCTATGAATGAATTAAGTGAGTAGATATGTTGGGTTCATATAAAATCATGGAGAACCATAGTTATACAGCAAGGCGGTTGTTGTCAGGGTGCATTGTATAGAATATTACCTTTAATACGAATTATTTATTAAATATCTTAACACTGTATTTATCGAATAACTTATTAAATCTGTATGATCTGTTTTAGCCAACAACAACAACAACAGCAGCAGCAACAACTGCTGAAAATGGTGGCCGAGGAGGCGGTGGAAGTGGGGGTTATCCCAAACCAAAGTGTCACTCAAATAGTACTGGAATGGTGTATCCAAACCTGCTCCAGATTATATTCATTTCATTCATCCGGATTACACTTTCTGGATATATCTAGAATTTGCTGTACAAAATCTTTATCCTAAATTATAACACTTTTTTAAACTTCACGAGTAATATATGCCCCTGATTTAATAATGTATGATAAAATTAATAGAATTAAATCTGATTGAAATAGAAAAAGTTGTTACAACGAAAATTGTCTGTCATGAATATTTGTCTGAAGTATTGAAAGTATTCGTCATTATTATAATTCATAATTTAAAATCTACATAATTATCCGTCGTTAGTGTTAATTACCTGTTCCCATGGTGCGCGGAAAAATACCCCCGGAAAAATGCCTCCGGATAAAAATGGCCTCAAATGTAAAGTTTGTTAAAATGCCTCCAAGCAATATTTCCAAGCTTATTTAAAGGTCATTGGCACATTAAAATATTTTATTTGTTTCGTATAATGTATGTTCTTATTTAACTGGTAGTTAAAATCGCATGCGCGTCAGATATCTATAAGTATTTTTAAAATTGAATTTTATTTAGTCGATTGTAGCGACTTAATCTCAACAACTTGGAGAAATGCATCGATTCAGCGCCGCTAGATAGCGCGCGATAGAGTGCGATAGAGCACGCCTGTCGCGTCATTCTTGTTACTCTCCGCTTGCGTTGTAGTTAAATATTAGGCTACATGACTTTTTTTTATCACATTTATCACTAAATTTAGAGAACAAGTCTAAAATGTTGACACAGTTAAATTACTAGGCCGTAAAGGGTGCCTATGAAAATTTACAGATTATGTTGCCGTCAAAACTAAATTTTAGCCAAAATCAGCTGTGTTTGTGTGTTGTGTATAAGTATTGCTTAGTGAATTGTCTAGAATGACGCCCGAGAACAGCGCTCCTGCCGGCGTTTAATGAAACAAAATTTTATTTCTGAAAATAATGCGCACAGTTGATAATGTTGTTTTTTTTCTGTTACAAAGTTTTTTCTCCAATTTCTTTGTGTTTATGTGTTTTCAATTAACATAAACCATGTATAAGCAAGGTTGTTATGAACAAATAAATTTAATGTGCCAATGACCTTTAAGTAAAGTTATAGCTGTATGACAGCTAGCATAATATGTGACTGTGTAGTATTATTTTGTAATCAAAATTTCTTTTAAATGTGTAATGTCTACTCAATACTTGTGAATTTAAGATATTTCATATTTTGCTGAATGCTGAAATCAATTATTATATGGGCATTTTACTGATGATTTCCTTTATTTTTAATCACTGGACATTTGTGAACTTTCTTGGTTATTTTCATTAGAATAACACGAAACCATCCTTCAGTTTTATAAAAGTTAATATCACATCGGTCTGTTTCAGTTTATTGCGATGCACAAATATTTCTATTGTTTGAAAGAGTTATTTTATTTAATAGTTAAATTTTAACACTTGTTTGGATGCAGTTCAATATATTTGTAGATACCAAGAAGGGTTGCGCTTCCAAAAAGGGTTTGTTAAATAGTTGACAGTGATATGTCATGGGACAATTTAAATTGTTTGAATTACACGAATTTTCCCCGAATCTTTTTATACATTTATGGTTTATAACCAAAACGGTTACATTCGGCCTCTTTGTTACTGGGGTCAAAAACAAACGAAGATGGCGATGATAAACACAGATTGTCTGACTTAGCATCAGAAGTCAAATCAAAATGTTAGAAAAAAAACCTAAAAGAGTAAGTGCCCACAGCAACATGAGTAAACCAAAACTGCAAAAATATCGAAACTTTATTCAAACATTGGGAAGCCGACTGGATTGGCACTATGCTAGTTCGATCCACAGCTGTTGTGTGTGTATCCGTAATGCGACGGTTAGTGTTGAAATTATATGAACTGTATTTAATAATGATCTAGAAAAGAAAGCAACAGTAATCTAAGTAGGTTTAGAATTATCAAAACTGGTCAAAAAGAGTGAAGAATTTTAGATTTTATGGAACGGTCTCTGCAAGCCATGGGAGGATTTCCGGCGCAAATAATGGATAATAAAGAAAAACAATTGATCTCTGAGCCATTACCAAGGTAATCGCAAATTTTTTCTATTTTTAAACAGTGAATCCCTCGAATAGAATAACAATATAAATAGTGTTGAACCCCTAAAGTAGGCCTAATGTTAAAAAATGTAACTTATTTTGAAATATCAATATCACTAAATGCAATTACTATTATGTTAATTATAATCAGAAAGCCTAATAAATTGATGCTTTTAAGATATTTTGACGCCTCCTAAGACGTAACCATATGATTAATATGTCACGAGATATACTGAATTGTAATAAGACATAGGCCCATTACAAAACATGCTGCATCGGTTCATATCACATTTGAATTTAAAATATATAACTTCCAAAAATTTGGGACCTAAATGCATTATTTCAAATTAATCTAATAGAGGAGTTTGAAATTAATCCCTTTTTTAAACTGTAATACATGACAACTGACACTGAATAGTAATAAATCACGCATAGAAAATCCTCAATTTTGAACGTCATCGGAAAAATACATTAAATATTATATGGCACCATTTAAAATAATAATCAATTCTTTCGTTCTTTCGTCAGCGTGGTCCGACCACATTTGCATAAAGGACCGGCGTTTTGAAGAGCTTGAAAATATTAAATAATCAATGCCAGATGCTTGTCTGGAATCAGGATCAAAAACAATTTTTGTACTTTGTGAAAGCGAATCATAAAATTGAGTAAAAAAACATTGAATTAATTAAAATTAAATATAGTTTACAAACAATATTTATAAATTTTTTTTATAACATCATATAATGTTGGGATATTTAAAATATCACATCGGCATAGTAACCATTTCATTGTGAGTAAAAACCATTGTAAAGCTTTTCAATTATGTCTAAATTTAAAAATGACAAACTTTAGTAGAACTGTACATTGAAAGCATTAATTTTATGTATCAATATTGTCTAATTCCAAATTATATATTATAAAGCTGAGAGCTAGAGATAGAGAAACCGTTGAATATCCGTTGGCCATAACGAACATTGGAGCTGTAAGAGATTACACGCAAGTCCTTGTCATATTTTGTAATTCAGACAAGTCGGTTTATGTTGATAAATTTATAATCTATTACTTTTATACTCAAATGTTGAAAAAATTGAATTCCAAAATTGTGGGTTATAATCAGTTCAGTTCTTGTGAATTTTCAAAATGTGCATTGATTTTGTATTGCAGAAAAAAACTACAGCTGACATTGTCGATCGAGCATTGCAAACAACTGTTTTTCGTACATAATACAGGCATTAAATATGGCTGATTTTCCTTCCAATTCACTGGACATATTATTTATATATGTGTCATAATGATGTGTTGGCGAAAGAGCACAACGAGTGTGATTTCATGCTTTAATACCTTGGAAAAGTTTCAAACGTTATGTTCCCTGAAACTTAATAAATGTGCAAGTGAATATCATGGACATTTAAATCAGCTGTTAAGACGCTGCCAAGATACGATGCTGGACCGCTACCGGCACGTGAGGTTCGAAGAACCGATAAGCGAGTGCAGCTCTCCATAAAATAAATACGCCGCCTGACAATTTGTATAGTTTAAAATTAGGGGGGAGGGGGGTGGAAATTAGAAAAAAAAACTTTCTCAAAAGCGTTCGAAACACAAACATGAAGCATCAGCATTTTAACTACCAGATGTCTTATTACACTTTTTGAGGCAGATCTGTTGTGCGAATGAATGCAAACGATTGATTTTCTCAACGGCTCTACATTATCAGTGCGTCGGTATACATTTATTAGGTCGCATCACGTTCTACGTTGAAGCAAACACCTGCACTAAGTAGTCGTATTTATCTGCGCCAAGAACGTATACTATACATTTTCTAGATATCTCCTCCCGCATAGAAATAAAACCGGTACACAATAATTGGTAAAAGATTGTCTTTTAGTAAGTAGTTGAACTGTCCACTATATAATAATGAAAATTAAAATGGCGAAAACTGGCGTAAGTTTAAAGTAATATAATTGTACTGATTTCACCGACTGGAAAATTAAAGATTAAGGATTAAGGATTAGTTTGACGCTTGAAAAAAAGGAATGTGGTAATGACTTGTGGCTGACCTTTTTGATCGAAAAATAATTTGTAGAATGAATTTGGAAGCGAGAACATAAGCAGTACTCTTTTATTTGACGTCACATGTTATTTTACTTGACCGAATTTTATGAAAAGAATATTGTTAACGATCAATAATATGATTGTGCGAATTACATTTGATATGTGTGATACGTGTGATATAATGTACTCGAGAACCTTCCCACATATTTGCGTTCAAATGGTACGGCGATTTTTTAACCACACACTTACCCCTTGTACACTCTAAGTACTTAATTTAGCGATCCCTCAGCTGTGCGTCCTTGACTATGGACCCCCCGGAAAGTTAAAGATAAAAAAAATCACAGAATTAAATCGTAATTTCGTTTTATTGAAATTCTATAATTTGAAATAAATACATGAAACTTTATCGTTATTCTGAACTATTTCTTTAATAGAAATTTTCTCAATGACATTGTTGTGTGTAAAAATCTCATCTCATAATGAAACCGGTCCATAAAGTACGTAAAATTATCTCTCTTCTCGCCGAGCCAACATTAACGGCGATTTGGGGGCGCGGCGATGATGAACATTTTTAGAATAAAAACCGTTTGATGCGATTTCCTGGCATTTGAGATTTTTGTTATTTTTGATTTGTTGTCGTTCCCACCCCAGACCCCCTGCCTACGCCTAAGATTACTTCTTAACTGGTATATTATTGATTTGCCAGTCGGTTAATCAGTACAATTATATTACTGTATCAGTGTCCACCTCGAGTAAAACCCAAAGCTGTTGTTTGCGGTGGCGGGTTGTGTTCACCGCTTACGACAGCCAGCATCCCATTTTAATACAAGACCATCAGCTCCTCGAACATAACCTTACCAGAGGTCCTTCATAATTAATAATTTTATCTACAATATGTCCTTATTTACACCTTGCATCACGTCTACTCTGGATAACCTCCCTTGAGTAAGCTGCAGAGCCAGGTATCATACTGTAGCCATGTATTATATTGTTTGTCGTTTAAATGGGACGAATCTAGCGATGACTATGTATACTTTTTTCCCTGTTCGTATAACAAAATATGCTGCATCGACTCACATCGCATTTGTATTTACAATAAATAATTTTCAAAAATTCGGGACTTAATTGCATTGTTTTCAAAAGCGTCAAACTCGTTTTAAATTAAATTAATTTGAAATTAATCTAATAATTTGAAATTAATCCCGCTTTTAAACTAAAATATTAAGCCATGACTACTCCCTATAAAATAATAATCAATACTTTCGTTCGTTACTCAGCGTGCTCCTGTCGCATTTGCATAAAGGACCGGCATTCTGAGTTAAAAAATATTCAATTATCAATGCCAGATGTTTCTTGTCTGGAATCAGGATCAAAATAATTTTTGTATTTGTTGTAAGCGAATGATAAAAATGAGTAGGCTATATATAAATCATTGAAATAATTAAAATTTAACATAGCTTATAAATAGGATTTATTACATTTTATTTATCATATAATGTTTAAATATAATATGTCACATGGGCATAGTATCCATTTCATTGTGACTAAATACCATTGAAAGGAAATCTTTTCAATTATGTCTAAATTTAGTAATGACAAACATTGGTAGTACATTGAAAGCATTATTTTTATTTACCAATATTGTCTGATTCCAAATTATGAATTTAAAAGCTGAGAGAGTCAGAGCAACTGTTGATAGTGTATATTTGTCCGTGGGTTCATAATTTTTACCGTATCGGAATAAATGAAGATCAAAATTTAAGGAACATAAAATTAAAAAACTTCGAGCTTTGAAGCGTTTCATTGTTTGAGCGTGTGGGGTTCCGTGATAGCTGTCAAAATAAACTTTTGAATCTTAGCTACGATTTAGGACTATCCTGTAAATAAAATGTAAAAACAATATTCTGACGCTGGAAACGTTTACAAACGTGATGTAAACACATGCAGCATAATATGTTTCCGGTATATGAACAGGATAAATAATTATACAAAGTCATCGCTAGATTCGATGCATTTAGCGGGGGACAGACTTGCGATGTTTTCCGTACGATCGCCACGATTTCATCAATCGCCGCGAAATACGCATAGTGTGTCCGCTCACACGATGCGTATTTCGAGAAGATTTTTTTTCGCCGATCAAATCGCCTCGATCAAACAAGTTAGTTAATTTCGCGACGATTTTTATCGGCGCGTACAGATTCGCCAGTGTGTACGGTGCTGGGTATAAATTCGCCACGATTAATCACGCTTCAATACAAAATACAAATATCCAGCGACAGCAACTTTCAGTTTACGGGACGCCGCCATCTTTACAAATCACATGACCAGAAATCGTGGAAATCGGCGATTGAATATTCGTGTAGTGTCTCCCTTCGCCGCAAACAAAATCGTGGCGATCGTACGGAAAAAATCGCAAGTCTATCCCGCTTTAAACCTAGGATTCACGAAAGAGAAGAATGTGAAACCGATAAGCGAGATAATGGCCGCAACAATGGCCTTTTGTTTGAATCAGTTTTTCGGGGTGGCCTGGTTTTTATCACTTGCACACCTGCGTGATGTGTCAATCTTATGGTGAGCGTTGTCTTCTATCAACCACAGCTGTTTTTCTTCTATGCGCGTGTGCCGGAATGATTCAGCTGTGGCGGATAGAAAACATCGCTCTCCCAAAATTATGGCCAGTATTTACACAATTTAGAACCGTTTATAAAGCTATTGTATTTTGTTTTTCTTACATGAATACTACTGATGTAATTGTTACATAGTAAGCTGCTGCGTAGTTTTTTTGTTAATTTCTAGATTAGCTTATTTGACGGTTTGATTTTAGCGGAGAACAGTATTTTTACAACCATTTTACAAAAAAAAGTATGGGTAACCGTATGACGGATCTAGGATTTTTTTAAAGGCTGGGTTGCACCAAAAAGGGCACATTTATAATAAAAAGGGCACCTATTATTATAGCGTCATGATCTCCATAAACATGGACCCACAGGTAATGTATATTTCCTATAAGAAGGTTAATGTTCGGAAATTCTACTTCATCACCAGAGAGATATGAATTATATTACTGGCCTTTTCTGCTGCTCCACTGAATTCCACAAGTCCAACCATGAGTGCATATCATTTTGAAGTGACATATACGATGGGAGATTATACCTCCAAAGTAAAAGGCTCCTATTGATGCTGTACGAGCTATTAAAACCGTACTACTGTAAAAACTGCCAAGTGGTTTCGAATCCCACAGTGACCTTCAAACCGGAATCGGCCACACCCCAACCAAAAAATAACCAGAAAACATCAACATCATTTAAATAATAGTAATAATAATAATTAAAATTACTAAGTAATTAAGATTTCTGTCGCTTGATACAAATTATCTGGATTTTTTTTGTAAATATTTAACGCCATCTAGCGTCGACCCTAGACACACATCGACGATTCTTAAACGTCAGTTTGGTAACGGATACCAATAATCACCTGTGCGCCAAATTTCAAGCGTACCAGTGGGCAGTCTCAATCGATTATAATATTTTTGATCGTGATTTCAGACAGAATGCATCTGGTTTTATTAATTGAGGATTTTTAAAGCTGTTTGAAATGATTTCCAGTTAATATGCAAATGCGGTCTTTCTTCTCTTTGTGCTATAATATATATGTGATATTTGACTAAACAGAGATAATATAAGAGAATGCGTCAACAACAGACTTCAAGTCTATAACAATCAGCTAGTACCGACTAATTCAGTGTGTTTTAAAGCATTTTGATATAAAGCTAAGGTTAGCGTTTGATTTATTATATATAATTAACAAATATACAAGGAGAAAGCTACGATTGTTTCTGTACTCGGAAAAATGCCACCGCAAAAAAATGCCACTGGAAAAAATGCCACCGGAAAAATGTCGCCAAGTGAAAATAGGAATAGATGCCACCATCACATTTTTGAAGAAAAATTTTTTATATTAATTTATCATATCATATTATCATGATTGGATAAGCCCTACAGTGTGCTAAACAGTACTGGCTGGATCTGGATACAAGTTGACTGCGCGATACGTGTATTCACATTCAGAATCACCATCTCTTTTCTTCTTCCTGGTTGGTATTTCTTCGGGTAGAGGTCGCCCTAGTGTTTCAGGCAGGTTGACGTATACAGCAATGGAACTGATGAGAGCCAGTACCGCCAGGAGTCCGTACGGCGCCGACGGATGAAATGTTGCTTAGAAAACAATAATAAAGAGTTAGAACTGTTTTTGGCTTCGACAACAACTAGCATTTCATTAATTTAGTATGTACCAAAAATATATTTTATGATAGGAAACTCACCAGCAACGCGGCCTGTGGAGCCAACACGCCCCCTATCCTCGATAAAACATTTCCTGCCCCGACCGAGATGTTCCTGAAATATCCAAGACCATTTTGATGTCTAAATACGGTCAACGGTTTAAAACAATAAAGTTAAAATGTAAGGACGAATCGACGACGCTGGAATTACCAGTTTACTGTATTTCGACATTCAAGATTACTAATTATCCAATACAACCGTTAAATTAAACCAAATTTATTATAATCTGTCATATTCTTATTTTTTTATATAAACATTGCTCAATCTGTTGGTGGCTTTGAAAATCAGCTACAGTTCCGGTGCGTATACTATAAATATTTACTATCTATAGAAGTGTTGATCGTCTTATTGATTCGACTCCTCTCTTACGACAATACCCGCTCTGTGTCCAGCATTGAAACTACTATACCAAATCTCCAACCAAAATGAAGGCAGGTTCAATGGTATCGGTTGTATTGAATATTATGGACACTCGGAACTAGTGTAATGGACGAGGCTTAGAGTACGTATAAGCCATTATCCTATATACAAAAGGTTAAAAAAAGGCTAATGATATTCTATATTAAGTGCCTTTCTTCATCAGCACCCTCTATAGATAGGTACATAAATCCTTATAAGCTGAAATCTTTATGATCTACACTCCATTACTCAACCAACAACATTTGACCTCTGACCTACCTCATGAGTGTGGGGTAAAGTTCAACTGCGAATAACAGAGCTATACACCACGGGCCTGTGACCAATAATTTTGCGGCAAGAATTAAAACTGTTTTTGCAGTTGCGTTGGCAACGGTGTTGTCGAGGACGACGACAATAATCATGAGACAGCAGACGATACCGCACATGATTGGGTAACCTTTCCTACGACCAGTACTGTAAATATAACCAAACTAAAGAAGTATAGATAGACTTTTAAAACTTATATTCTAATGATTTAGTTGTATAAATGTGTACCGGTATTCGAGATAATTCCGATTACTAAAGAGATACAAATAACAACGAGATACGAGAGTTACGAGTAACGAGTATAATTTAGATTAAACCATTGCTACTTACAAGTTTGGTATAAATATATACATCCACCTCGTACCTAGAATACACAAGTAAGCGATCGCCATGTTAATATATATTTCCACTGAGTGCTGACATCTGGGAGTCAATCACGTAAGTTATCATGGACACCGAGAACCTACGAGAAGTATTCGTTCTTAGATTAGAAAGAGATCAACTTCAAGTGAAATAAATTTGAATTTTATAAAATCTACTACATGTATAATAAATTTGGAAATTATTTGAATACATCATAATTACCACGTGAATAAAAGCGTCAGGCTCTGTATAGCAAGCGTTTTCGTGGAAAAGAGATCGTGGAAGCTGTATTTTTGGTGATTTTTGCGCTCGGAATTTTCACGAACTGCGATTTGCTTCAAGATGGAAAAATCCTGGCAGGGTTTCCTATTTATTTTGGCCATACGTGAATACACCGACCGCCAAGCACTGCCATCTCCAGTCTCGGAGACCATAACAAAATCCGGTCACCACCAGCGATCCGATCTGCCACCCAGATCGATAACTAACGATGCTGCGCCATTTTGGGCTGAGATATTCAGATAGTAAAACCGGGGATATTGACACGATACCACCTGGAATATTGACTTGATACAGAAATTCTTGGGAAATACATTTTTTTCCGAAAGATCATTATAATTTCGAACTGACAAACAATTCATTACCAGCGGCTATTCCTGCAACAAACCGTAATGTAGCGTACACCTGCCAGTAGGGAGAAAACATCGCCAATGCGTGGACAACAATGCAGATACTCCATGACAACAACGCCGCCATCTTGCGGCCAAACAAATCACTTAGTTGGCAAAACAACATGGCGCCGAACAGCAACCCGGCGAAGAAGATACTGCTGATGAGGCTTCTAATGTAGGTTCTGTCGCAGATTAACGTCCACTGAAAGACAAGTATAGAACAAGTCTATAGAACCAGATAGACCGTTCAGCTAGAAGACAAGGTCATATTAGGTGACGTTATAAATCATACCTCTGTTACAACGCTAGTGTACATGGGTGAAAGGTGAAATTCTGGCAAGGTCGACCGTCCGCAGAGTAGCCGTCGATCAGTTCATCTGTTCTATTATCTCCTGTGTCGTTTAGTGATGGACAATACCACCCGGGGTTCGCAAGGTCAAAAACTAAATATATAATTATAGCGCTACCTGTTGAATCCATCGATACTGCACAGAAGTAAACAAGAAGTTGGAAAAGTCTCGTTCCTCCAGTTATCTTGAAGATATCGTCAAATCTCTCAATCGATTTCTCTCCTTGCTGGACCATTAGATGTTACTTTACTAGATATTTAATTAATGAATGTATACATTAGAGGAAATATAACTACTCAGCATCTACAGATAAAAAATAAAATAACATTGTTATAAAGTGCTTCTTTAGTAACAAATAATAAGTCGGGAGATTTACAAATAAATAGTACACTCAGCTTGTTCTTAACCGAGTCAGAGCCATGCTTGGCTGTCACTTGGATTAGAAATCTCAATCACAAGTAATTATATTCTATTCAGACGCGTGTAGAGTAATGTTAAGTGTAGCGAGTATGACAATCAGCACCTAAACAAATCTGTTTCGCGTCTTAAGGGAACTTCCAGATCATATACTTCCCTAATCGTGTTCCTATATACGATACATTCATAATCATCTGTCATCAGTTTCAACAATATCATTGTATATTTTTCGATAAAAATACATGATGACCTATGTTCTATAAATTAATTAAATAATTGCTACCCTTAAAGCATCACACGGTCCTGTCAAATATTCTTGATTCTTTATTTCATGTAGTAATTCTTTATTGAATTAGGTCGATTTCGATAATTAACTCAATTTACAGAGATGACATGTTGCACAAATTATCCTCAAACAAGCCATAATTGCCGACGCACAGTGCCCTATATTATAATATGCATGTACCGGTATGTGTAATTTTGATGT
>JAYJLZ010149421.1:0-12370 GCA_036873915.1 Tubulanus ruber | reverse complement strand
TTGTTACTGGGTCCAACTTCGAGCCACAGAATCCGGCGCGAAAACCCATCAATAGAACCATGAATGGCAAAGCCAAAAGGGCTTCATCTTGTCATATCTCGTATCATTGAAATGAGAGCAAGAAGTGTATCGATACACTTTTTGGTCGCATATCATTGAAACATAAAGTAAAATGTTACACCAAATGGATTGAATTAGTAAATTCAAGCCAAAAAAAGGGAAAAATAACGTATTGTTCTTTTTTTTCGTACACAGTGTTAATGGTGTTTTCAATTTATTGGGTCCAAGTTCAAATAATGATGTTATAGTTGTTTGTTGTATCTTCCGTATGTTGGATGTTTCCATAAATGTTCTGTATTAATTGATATATGTGGATTGTGATGACTTAAAAAGTTAAAAATAGCGGACTAGGCTGCGGAAGTAATATTCACAAGTACGGGTGTACTCGGCGTCAGTAAGACGCCGGTGACACGCCTGAAACGGGCTCCAGTCATTATCGCATATTTGCGATATCGTTAAAAGTGTGGAGCCACACGCAAGATCAGTCGATGATACAATAAATTATCGAAGGAACATATCCTTCTTTAGAGGCGTCGATGATGTCAAAGTAAGTAGTAATAGTTTCGATTATATCAAATAAACTTTAACCGTCGGATATTAATGTTACGACGGCAGTGTCCGTCTGAGAAAGCACACGACGGCAAAATTATTACCGTGGGACCTACGGCAACCGGCAGCAAAATTTTTTTTTACTGACAACATTTGTTGTTGTTGCCGTCGTTAAATTCGAATCCTGAGTTGAAGTGCACATTGAAGTGCAATTGCAGTGCACATTGAAGTTAACACTGCAGTTACTGAAGTGCAACAGCATTGCATTGGGCCAGGAGGTGAGATGACATTTGGGGGCCATTAGAAATACAGTGGACAGCTAATTGACAATCAAGTCCTTGACATCCATTCTTGGCCGAGTGTTAGAACCATGTACGGTCGACCAGCACCCATTCGACCCCTGGCAAATGTCATGGCCATGAAATAAACATTATAAAAGATTGGTACCAGTCTTGAAGTCGGTGGACAGAAAGTCAGCTATATAACAAGAAAATTTTTCTGTTAGAAAAAATGGTTTAGGATTAAGTTAAACCGGGTGCTGCTGGCGAAGCTAAAAATGGTTTAGGATTAAGTCAAACCGGGTGCTGCTGGCGAAGCTGAAGATCAGGATCAGAGGTTAACCAGACGGGATAACCAGGACTGGTATGTATTATATTACATTACCAGAGTCTATCTAAAAACCTTTATACTATTTTTTAAAAGACATATAAGATGAGAACGTAAGGTAGGCTAGTGACTGAGTCAATCAATAATATTTATAAAACACAGTACACTCTAGGTACACTCTAGGCCTACACTACATACAGTATGCCTGATTCTGCAATACTCCATTTGTATAAAATGTAGATTTGCATGCAGTTATGTTTTTTTTAAAATAAATAAATTCAGTCAAACCCGCTTTATTCGGATCGGGTTTATAATACAGATGTTGATCTATTCCGGACACAAATCACGGTCTGGATGGTTTTGTATGAAATTGTATGGTATTTTTTTCATTTAATCCGGATCGCATAATTCGTATTCGTATAATGTCAGTTTGCCCCGAACGATCTTTACTCCACGGAACGAACAGGTGTATACATAATAACATATTTAGAATTTATGAAGTCAAGAATATAGCGTGTGGTGCAATAACCACTCATCGACGATCTCTCCCAGTGCAGTGCATTACGATACAAGACTTGTGCATCACTTCTTGGAATGACTTCCGTCAATGTCATGGGATTTTTAATTTTCTATTATTTTTAATCCGGATTTCTTTTTATCCAGTGCATGTGTTGTTATGAATATATACTGTACGTTCTGTAGTCATGTAGTCACTGTTCTCAGTGGTTACAGCCCATTTCTCCGAATGCCCACTTCTAGAACAATGTAGGCTTTAAAACTTACTTCTTAGGCCATAAAAAATGATACCTTGTTTCTCATGAAAAATCAAAAATGGCTCTCCAAAATTTTTTGTATAAAACTTAATTGCACATTAACTGAGTATAGCTTGGCTCCAAGAAGTTTAAAACATTCCTTTCTTTCATGTTCCTGAGAATATCATTTCTATAGATACATGGCCAAGGTACTTGTTATTGCCAGCTCCTGTATGAAAATAGATTATTTAAATATTTTGTGGCCAGAAACTCAGTACAGAGCAGCACAGGCATTCCCCAGTAAATCACCCTTTCGAGTCCAATAATCCGCGCACGATAAACAAATAAAAACGTTCCAAACTAAACAAAAAGCTAACCAGGACGGTCGGACTTTATTTTTTTCATATAAAAACCATCATGTTAGCTACAGACCTGGCCGGCAGAATTTTAATTTTTATTATTTTTACTGTTATTTATCGGACCCGGCCGGTAAATGAGAAACAAGGTATCTTTTTTTCTGTGCCTTACAATCTTTTCTCAATCTCTTTGTGGTTTTAATCCATCTAGATCGATCGCGTGCCGCTCGTAATAGTACTATTGTCTTTACTATTATACTCTCAGCTTTATCAGTGAAATATGCCAGATCACACGTATGATAACAACCATGCAAAACTTGTCACGTAGTCAGCCCGTAATGGTCCATTTAGGTATGCAAATTTTTTGATATTTTGTCATAGGTGCTCTTTTGTTTTGCACCTGCAACAAACATGTAAATAAATATTACTAAGTACTTACATTTCTAAAGCAGATCTTCATATGAAGATGCAATGATAGGGATTTTCTTTATGTTTTGGCTTATATCTTGTGATGTGAGCAATTTAAATGGGCGACTGAAAACCAAAACAAAATAATAGTCAACCAATGCCAACGACTAGAAAGGAGAGGTTGTCTCAAGAAAAGAACTAGGAATTTTCTGTTTTGGACAATAAGTAGGAAGTTGAGTAGGTCTTTGGACCTTTGTATTGGCCCCAAAAAAATAACTTGCTCCTCATCAGTTGACCATGTAAAATTTTGTGGGGAGGGCGTTTTATATTGATCAACCATTCAGCGGCGTTTATCTATGCATGATGTAATGGGAATTGCAAGCTTTTTATAAAAATTAATCATATATAAAGCAAAAACATGTTTTCAGTCACAATATATCTTCACACGGAAGGTAGTTTATATTTTATATATAAAATATTGACACCGACGCAATAACCGATACGGAAAACAAGCTGATGAGAATGATGAATTTTCTTTTGGGGCTTACAATCATGTATTTTACGCCTAGCCTTATAATAGTCTAGATAGAATAATGCTAGCTAGAAGAGAAGGCTTAGCTAAACTTTAAAAAGTAAAAAATGGAACTAAACTACCTTGACATTTTCTTCATGGATTTTAGGCTAATAAAAAATTTTTTCAGCATCATGTACCCAAATATATAAATTTATTATATATATGATAAATAGACAAGAGGTTCAATTCGAAAAGAAATAGGCCACTATTGAAACGGAGAATGCCCTTCTCAATTTCATGATTTGATCCGGAGTTTTTCCCACAGACTACTATCGGCATGTGATCAGAATTCATCGGCACAATATGACAAGTTGACTAGATTATTTACAAGACATCTTAAAAAGCTTAGTAATCAGTGAAAAAAATCGTTTAAAACAATGAAGAATTTTCGTCGAAAATTAATGGCGATGTACAGAATCGCGCCTGCGCAATCGACATGTAAAGCAAGTGTTTTCCCGCATTAACAGTGCTGGCGGTAAGATGTTTTTAATATGGCAGACCACTGATCAACAACATAATATCAAACGGTTGTTTAAGTCCAATGGTACGTAGATCAAAAACAAAACGACGACTACGAACTTTTAGTATAATAAAAGAGTTTAATGAATAGGCTAAACCACGAATTAACTTTCTATAACTATCGAGGCAACCATCTTGAAAAATCACATGACACACGCCATAATCAGCCAACAGAGCGGCAGTAATACGGGTCTATCCAAAATGCGGATATGTCCCCACACGGACCAAGCTTGACAAAGTGGCCACGCAAACCAAGCAACCAGCGCCACCAAATCCCCTTCAATCCATCCAACAATGACTTAATTTTGTCAGCACAGATTTATATAATTTTAAAAATGATAAAGTATGCAGTCTAATTATAATTAAATCAATAAAGAAATAAACAGCGACCCCTTGCCGACGATATATACCCTGGAATGTGTTTTTAAATATTCACTGATGTCATTCAATTTTTGTGCCATCAAATGATGCCAGATAACCACCAGTGACCTGAAAGATTGTCTGTAGTTTCTTCAAGAGTTCTTGATAGATAATGTCTTGTGATATCTCTATCTTCTTTGTTCCTCCACCACCACTTACTCTAACTTGAACATTGACACCATCAACATTCTTTTTCAATCCAACTGTAATCTTAAGTTTGGATCATTTTCGTTTCTTTCTTACATCTGGGGCAGCAGATCCTACACTTCATTCTGCTAAAATATAGGGGATTTTGAGAGCCAATGAAATGCAAAGTTTCCAGTCATCCTAGTTAATTTTTGTTACAATACATGAAATTCTTGCTCCATAAGCACTATGAATCTATATATTATGAACTGCGTAATTTTTTTCACAATTAATTTATTTTATGTGTATGACTAATTGATTAAAAATGTATCGTCAGTACTGCAGTCGCTTGCTAAGTTTGAAGTGAACTCACTTTTCTGTAATTTAACTCTTGCTTCTTGATAGTCATCAAAGAGTGTAGAATTATAAATACATTTTAGCTATGGTTATTGATTTACAGTTTATATTTGATCAAACTTATCTCACAGTTTTTATATTTAAGCTGTTTGATATGATTTCATGATGATAGAAATGTAAAGTTTCTTAAATCCAACTTAAGACATCATTATTTAATCACTTCATCAAAAAAAAAAAGGTTTTCTGTCTGTCAAGAATGGCTTGATGAATGCTATTGCTATGTACTTGGTTTGTTTTCACATATGTTTAACACGTATCTCTGTACCATGAGAATAGTCTTCAGTATTAGATAGATATTCAACGTATACAGAAGTCTTTCTTGTTGTTCTATACTCAAGACAAAGGTCCCCTGATATCGAACCAGCTACTTCGGACACAGCCCATGCGTAAGACATCAGAAAATTGCAAACTGTATGAAACCCTTACCTAAAACCATTGAGGACACACCATTTCTTCCCAAAAATCTGTTGTGTTGTTTAAAAAAACAGATCTCACCAAAACAGTGACCTCAAATACAGGCCAAGATACATTGTCCGGTTCAACATTTTGCTGTGCAGCCAAATATTTTGAAAAAAATAGTTTGTTGCATTGATTGAGGGACTGTAGATGACAGTTTTGAAGGAGAGGGGTTTCTGCAACTTGATCACAGTGATCCCTTCAAGGCGTGACATCACTTTATAGATTGTTATAAATGTTACAATAAAGCCAAAGTCTGTTATACCACGCAGCATACCTGATGCTTTTGTTTTTGACTCTGTATTCCACTGGCACAATCCAGACTTATGACTTCAAAATAATATAATGTTACATACATTTAGTCATCAAGCGGTGGCAGTCGGAATCCTCATTTGTCTCCTTCATCAGGAAAATGGGCCCAAATGCAGGACACCACATATGATAGTAAAATCAGTCTATTTTGCCTGCCTAAATAGCCCCCAACACCACCAAATATATTGTCTATAAGCAATATGACAATATTTTTTCTGCTACAGGTCCATCAAACGCATTTTTTGCAGACTCTTAACCCATCTGTTTTCTGCTACAGGTCCATCAAACGCATTTTTTGCAGACTCTTAACCCATCTGTTTATGTGATACATTGTTGTTTATTGGATTTGATACAGCTGCTATTTTGTCAATCTTCTCTGTAATTTCGCTGCAACAAATGCATTTGTAAGATAAAGGCTCGATATAGAGGTAGACAAAGCCAAGAACGAGAGAACGCGATGTGTACTGTATTATAACTAGAAGTGAAGTGAAGTTTATATTACCTTGGAGTAATGAACTGACAGGATAAACATCGCTCGATGCGCCTAATACATTTGTGTCGACAGTCAGTGTTCTGTATCGCCGATATGATAAGAATGTGGTAACCGATTAACATCGATGGCAACCCGAGTAACCTGTCGAATGCGCAATCGAACGTGTTCGTCATTTGATGCATGTGCAGCATATTCCAATATGGCAGTCTCAACAAGATATAAATTTCCGTGAAAATGTTTTTTAAATTGGACGATACGTTCTATTTTTACGGTGAGTTGAAATTTTAACGATATTATAAAATATAAGTGTGTTCAAACATCAAATTGTACAACTTTTCGATATAGCCCGAACTTCTGGAATACATATTTAGTTAGATAAATGTCCCATTAAAACGAATCCATTTCGATAACACTTGCCCACGTTTGCCAACCTGAGTTATGTGTTAACAAAAATGCACTAAAAATGATTTTAACGTCATTTTCGTCAAAAATGCTGTTTGTCATCCCCAAATTCTTATTTTATTTAGGCTAGGGCCTATATGTAGAAAAAATGCAGTCTGTCATGCAAATTTTTATTTATTTAATTTAATTGGTCATGGCCCACTCAGCAGGGCAGACCACGGTCTATATCATGTAGGTATGCCTAGAAAAAACGGCAAATATCAATTCCTCTATACTATAATATTTAGTGTACTATAATATTTAGTGTAAACATTTTTTTGACTTAATAGGCTAAACAATGCATGCATTAAGCGATGAAATCGAAAAAAATTATTTTATTGGTTTATTTTATATTTTTCAGTTAAATCAGTTGTTGCACTGTCAAAGGATCTAATAAATGCAGGATTCGAATATGCGCTCACAGCAAGATTCAACCAGGATCCACTAGAACAATAATTTAGTAAACAACGTTCGTGCGTAGGAAAATGTGATAATCCAAATGTCCAACAGTTCAAAATCAATGCCCAAAAACTATTAATTGCGTGTTCTCGGACAATTCGGGGATCCACTCGAGGTAATTGTACAATACTCGATGATCAAGGCGACCTACAACTTGACGACACTCCACTGCCACGTCGAAAATCATCACACTTTTGTTTAAAGTCAAATTTACAATTTTGAGAAAAACATTTTTTTCAACCATGCCTTTCTTGGGTATCTGTATTTATTATCTGGAAAAGTCATGACTGTGTTAATTTTTGGATAGTAAAAAAATGTTACCAAAAATTAACAAACATAATTTAGTATAAATGCGGTAATTTAATAATAGATACCATAGTATCCATTCTGATATAAATACACTCATAAAATACACGTGTTCTAAAAGTTTGCATTACATATCCATAGTATTGCCAATGGATTTGAGTTTTTTTTACGGAGACCTTTCTCGCCCTTTTGAAACACATTTTTGTCTCTTTTCTGTCTTAATCACTTTGTCGAACAATACAGTTTTTGCCTGTTGATTTTGGAGGTTTTGAACCAAAATCTCCAATGATGTTAATATCACTAGCGGTTTCGAGAATAGTTTTTTTGACGGTCCATGTTGTTAATAGTAACAACAGGTTTCACTCGAGTTTCAAGTAGCTCGAAGAACATCATCACCGGCTTCGAGATCAGAATTAGACCTCCTCTATTAACAATCTGTCCATTTTTTTGGCATAAACCAAAAAATTGTCGGCATCACTAACACCAGTTGATAATTTCCAGGACTTTAGAATAATGGTATATGCATTAGCTGTTGCACTTTTGCAGCGTCGATAATGTTTCAGTAGTTTGTAACATATATATCTGGCGGTATAATTTAAAATCCAAAAATAGCTCAAAGAATTGTACAAAAAATGTATCAGTGTCAGCGTGTGGTATATTTAACAAATCCTTTAGTTTTCGAACTAAAATATCTGGTTCATCGGAAATGGCAAGCTGATGGAACGAGGCATGAACATTCTCAAATCGATCAGAGAAATTTCCCTTTTTATCTCCAGATATCAAACATTGCCATATACGTCTAACTATTATGGACACGTCCAAAGTACCATCATTTTGTGCCTCACAAAATTAATACAGTTATTAATTTTCGCACATCATTTCGTGGCGTTGTATTCGATTTAACATGGGGGGTTTTGCAGTGCTGCCATATCATGCTGATGGCTGTTCTCGACTGCTTCGTCTTCCGAATAGGTTAATTTGTCTGTAAATAGAAATATGTACATTTTGCAAATATTATTTCAATGCATTATTTTGATGAATTAATCTAGAATAATGTTTGCATATTACATTCCTATTCTTGAAATATTTAAAATGTATTGCCGAGTAGGCCTATTATTGAAATTGTGTAAATACATAAAATAATTCATTTCAATGCTAGGCTATTTGATAAATTATTTTAGAATAATATTTGCATATTAATTACACACCTTTCTGAAATGTATAAAAAGCAAGGCTATTTGAACAATTATTCTAGAATAACCATATCGTATCCCTGAAAATTTGTATTTATGTACATTTAAGGCTGGGCCTAACCATGATTATTTTGTCGTTTGCCACACAGACTATGTTTTGTACCAGATCATATCATAAATTCCATTGTTTAGGCTATCTGCTGGGAGCTAATAATAATGATTTTCGTGGCTTGGTCGATTTCTTCTGATCTTGTTTTGGGACATCTACAAAAATTAATTACATGTATTAGGCCTTGATCTTTATAGCTATAGGCCTAGTCTAAATTTAACTAAAAAGGCAAGGCCTAATTTTGAACTTCTATTCTTCTAAACCTGACTAGGCCTAACCTAGGGCAGGCTAATAAAAATATACTTTACCATTTAAGCTTTTATATAAGTGTAGATATTCGTAAGCATATTGTGCCTTTGCTTGTGAAAAAAATGTAACAAAGGAAAGTAAAGTCCGAAAACACCAAATTAAAATAGTTTAGGCCTTTATTTATGTCTAATAATCCAAAACTTATGTCCAATAATCCAAAACTAACCGTTTCAAAGCTTGAATAAACAACAATATATAACCTGGTTGTGGTTAAATAAAACGGTGATTATTATTTATTACCTTTCTGATTAGGTTTACATAAAGAACAAATCCAATTCTCCTGTCACGGATTCGAGAGATAACCACCAACGCCAGACACAAATGTAATGTGAAAAGTTTTATATATATTATTAATTATTTTATTAACACGTTAAAGAAAATTATTACAAATCTAAATTCTAATCGATAAAACAATGTTCACAGTCGTGTCGAACGTACACAGGGGAGCGTTTATATCGGAATTGACAGGAGAGCGTCTATAGTAGTGATAAACATTAATAACGGTCATTCATACCTCTGCAGCTGGAATGAGTAGATGAACGGGTCGGTGATGCTTATAACGGTTAGATGCTTCCAAGACAGCATCAACGGCGATCTTTCGTTAATCAGCAATAATTCTTGATTTCTGAGATGCTATGTGTATGGTGTCACGGCGATCTGTGTTTTAGCAGAATAACGGTGATTTTGAGGTTCAGTATGTGCGTCAAGCTCAGGAATAGCTTAGCTGGTTATGGTGTATTTGATAACGTAATTGTACCAGTACTATTTTCCCACGTATTTCTTGCAGTGGCTGGTCCCGTATAAATTCCCGTATAACACTATTCACGGTATTTCACGAAGTAAACACATTCCGCGGTCCATAGTTCTGTATGCGACTGATTCCTATTCCTGAATCTAACATAAGTTCTAAACTAATTCTAATTAATCTTACATTAATTCTAAACTGATTCTATAAATACTACATAGTGTACAAACAATTCCCTGACATCTCCTCTTCTTCCGTTTTCACGTCAACGCATTTTCGATGAAACCAAATTCTACTGCAAATTTCTCTCTCTGGCAGTATATCGTATCGTCAACATCTGTTGATTAACAAATACAGTACACTTCGTCGATCGCGTAATCATCTAAAATATCCCGAAACTATCGCATTCGATCTCAAAATCGCTGTCCCTTAATCCGAACTCCGTGTTTACATTCTTCACGGTCGCCATTTTTAAACTGATCTATAAACAAAATTTCAGAAACCAGGTAACAACGCTCACGGAGTATGCCGATTACGACGGAAATTACCTAGCGCGTGTGGGTGTGCTCTAGCAGTTGATTACATTACATTACTGTGTGGCACGATGTTTATCCTGTCAGTTCATTAATCCAAGATATTAACCAGCTCTAACTTAGCGGGTGTGCATGCGTCATGCTAAGTATATTGCAACTCAAAGTTTGCCATGCAAAGATAGATTAGAGACAGATGTGCGGTCTATCGTCCAGATTTCAATGACACTGTGGCCGGCAGAAATGAATAAAACTTTCTCTCTGGTTTTGACAGCAGCTTTCCGCATTGGTCGCGTATGAAATCTGAGAAATCACTTGCCGGCCGACACTAATCAAAGGCGAGACGTCTTCCTCATCTTTAATATTATCTGAACATACCTCCAGGGGGTATAATTTTACGATCCGGCGATTAGTAATCCCTGATTTCGTTTTGATCACCGATCGAATGAGTCCATCATAACCATGGTTTAGCTTTGTTACAACAGCCATCTTAATTCAATAAAAATAGGATTTTTATAAGTATAACAATGGTTATCACATTCTAAGACAAAGAATCAACACCGAACGCAAAAACTATATTCCGCAATCCGATTCGTCCTCCTTGAGTTCATTATATCTTTATATGCATCTTTATATTAGTTAATCAATTGTAGCCTATAACTTACCTTTGAATAAACTCCAGTGAAGTTTTACAATCATCCCCATACACCAGGTTAAAGACATAGTGGACACAAAACCAGGTTTCCACTACTTGACGCCAACTCTGCAAGCCCTCAATCATAGTTCCTTCAATACTAACTAGGAATTCTTTTCCATCAAATATGTTCTCGCCTGTAAAATAATAGAAAAGCTGTTAATTGTTAACTGTTTAACCCTAACCCTAACCAATAGCGCACCGCTGATAACCACATATGCTGAATTTTATTCATGGAACCACAGGTAGTTTTTATATGGATCAATACTGAAACTTTTATGTATAAGCTTACTAAATGGATGGCTCCCTACTGATTTTGACAGACCAAGGGGTCCATAGAAGGTACTCCTGAGAATATTAAACGTTTCATCCAAAAAAAAAATGACAAACATGTCTTACAATAGATAAACATACAAAAAATTCAATTATGATATTTCTTGAAGCACTCACTGCGGCACAAGCCCACCCCACAATCCATACACCAGGTTCCAATGCGAGTACCCTTGAAGCAAACATGTCTTTTCTGGGCACATACTGCAGAATCTATGTCACTTCCTGATTCATTTAACATTTCAAATACTTGCGTGACATGCCGTGGGTTTATTTTTCGAGTTGAAGTGCGACGAGAATCACGAGAAGTACTGGGTGCAGCCATTTTTAAACCGGCAATATTCACGGAATTCCCTATATAATTATATAATCTCGTAAAACTGCTTAATCTCCAACCCAGCGGTTTTTATGGATGCGTTCGATTGTGTTAATGAGTTATACTGTGTTACGCGCAGTTATTCGGGATATATCCAATCACAAAACGTTTTTGAATAAAGTAGTTCCGGAAACGACAAAATTGTCGCTCTGCCAGTAAACCGATAACGAAATTAATGTCGCTCCGCCGGTAAAAGGGTTAAGCGATATTTTACTACATTTCATTAGCCAGGAGGAATGATATTTACATGTATGATTTCACCATGGTTCGAACTTTTTACCAAACTGAGTGAGCTTAAGATTAATTCTAGTAGGGATGTCGTTATATATGTTAGCCTGTCGCACTTTGTACCTTATTTTAAACCCTCGAAGGGCAACTAAATCTAAAACAAAAGTTTTATGATGATTTATGAATGACCGAGTTTTATTCACCGGTATATATCAATAATATCAAATGCAATAATATCAAATGTTTATTTATCATAAATCAAATATAATCTACATGTAGAAGTTAGCAGCATTATTACATATTGTATAGTCAAGCCTTTCCATCGACTCTGTCAAAACAGTAAACTGGGGTTGTCTTTCTGCTGATGTTGTCGTCGATAGTTCCCATAGTTGTCAGACATGGCATTAGGTATACCAGTTGGAGTTATAGGCTCCACAAAAGACTGTTGCACAGGTGGGCTCGTTGGTCGCCAAGGCGCTGGTTACCTAGGTGTCGTAGGGTGTCTTGGCACAGAGTTAGGGTTGCTTAGCTGCGATAATAGCTGAACCATTGATCGGTCATGTGCCATAATTTCTGTACGTATTCTATCCTCTCGCTCCCAT
>JAYJLZ010149199.1:0-12388 GCA_036873915.1 Tubulanus ruber | reverse complement strand
GGATACGACTGCGTCATAGTGTTAGTGAAGCTTCAGCCGCTCGGCGGCGCCTCGCGCGTTGGCAGAATTACGTCTAGGAGTAGACACAAGTTGAAAACTATCGAAACGAAACGTATTTTAACTGGTTTACCGGCAGGCCGTTCTTCACGTATCGGGTGGCTCCGATGTATTTATATCGAAACCAAACTAACCGCAAATGACTCGAATTTTAATTACAGTATTTAATTAAGATGAATATTAAATTCTCAAGATTCTCATTTGTATGCTCTTTTCCCCTAATGCGTCTATCGTAGTTGGGCCAATATGGATAGTTGATTACGTCGCAAGTTCTCAGTCGTGTCGTGCAGCCACGAGTCCAAATCTTACGCAACCTTGACCTTCTAGAGACTGATTATCGAGAGTACTTATCGGTGACACATTCCACGGTGTAAATACTTCACGTGATCTTAGACTGCGGGATATACGAAATACCACAATAACTACTCAGCAGATCAAACATCGGTAGCTAATTCCCTGACCATTGAATTACTAAGTTTATGTATAATATGGCCCGCGCTGTACAGAGTTTATTATTGTGAAGCGAATGGTTGTTAAGTTATGGCTTCCTTAGATGGTTTGGCGGTTTTGTCGGCTGCACGGAAGTATAAAAGTAATACACACTTATTGGACGCCGAGCGCTTTGATATTGACGGAAACAAATCGGCGGTTTACGTTACGTTTATACGTTAAGATTATACGCTACGTCGATTTTATCGCCGTTTCATTTCTCGCTTTGTATTTTACGGCTCCGCGACGTTGACAAATTAATTTTGAGTGCCGTTGTCGATGGCGAAACGAAAGACGTATTTTCAGCCATCACTAATACACAAGTCACACGGAACATCATCGCGTTCGACAAATCACCATTGATAAAGTTCCGTTTTTGGGTTTCAGATTTAGAACAACAGAAAATTTAGAAAATTTCAGAAAAGTCTGTTTTTGTAACTGAAAATAATAACGAGAAAATGTTATGAATTATTTGACGTCTGCCGACATATGTAATAACGTTTAAAGTTGTGAATATGATCGGGACGTTGAATGTGATAGAATATGATCGGGACGTTGGAGGTGATAGAATCTGATCGGGACGTTGGAGGTGATAGAATCTGATCGGACGTTGGAGGTGATAGAATCTGATCGGGACGTTGAAGGTGATAGAATCAGAGCGGGACGTTGGAGGTGATAGAATATGATCGGAAGGTTGAAGGTGATAGAATCAGAGCGGGACGTTGGAGGTGATAGAATATGATCGGAAGGTTGAAGGTGATATAATCTGATCGGACATTGAAGGTGATAGAATCTGATCGGACGTTGAAGGTGATATAATATGATCGGAAGGTTGAAGGTGATATAATCTGATCGGAAGGTTGAAGGGGATATAATATGATCGGAAGGTTGAAGGTGATATAATATGATCGGAAGGTTGAAGGTGATATAATATGATCGGACGTTGAAGGTGATATAATATGATCGGACATTGAAGGTGATATAATATGATCGGAAGGTTGAAGGTGATATAATCTGATCGGGACGTTAAAGGTGATAGAATATGACCGAATAGATTTCAACTATTTTGATGTAAATTAAGATGTTTGGGAATTAACGAATCTGTTTATGTTTCACAGCGGGCTTCGATTGATTTTGGGGAGCACTTTTACTATCCCTCACCGTTCATGCACGATGAACTATAACCCTAACCCTAACATCTTAATTTACATCAAAATAGTTGAAATCTATTCGGCCATATTCTACCACGCTAGTAAGTTCATAGCATCACAAGATAACAAGTTATCACTACAGATGTATTTTACTCCGGCCTTTCTCACCAGGTGTCGCTAGTTTAGTAGATCTCAATACACGTAAGGTATCATTCATAAAATAATATTTTTTCCAATGCCCGAGAGATATTATTTCTAATTCAATTCAATTCCCGGGTATATGTATTTTTATGGAAATAGATTTTGATCGATAGATTGAGTTTTTGTCTGGATTCATTTTTTATGCGCTGCTTTATTTGAACGATTAAATCGATGAAAAAAAAGTTAAACTTAAGAATGTATGTTTAACCTTTAAATGGAAGTTTATTATTTATAAAATGTAGGTACGTTGCGAATACAAAGAAAAACTTTTTTGTATTTTAACAAAATGAAATTTATCAAATTTATAGCCGCGACAAAAAACAGTTGTTTATTTTTGTAGAAACGGTTGGATTGTTGCGAATATAATTGTTATTTTTGACTCAAACTTCTTAATGGTTCTAACATTGTATTAAGCTTTAGGTAAGCTATAAAGAACAACTGATTTTGTTACAAGTCAAGTTAGGTGTCGTGACGTCATACATGAATCCGGCTGCAGCAGCTTAAATTGATTATAATCTTGTTGTAAGGTGCTAAGATGTAACCTTGCCCGAAGCCATTCTAAATTACTTCTCGGTTCGGTATTTTCTCTCAAGGATGTTAGTGGATGACGAATTTGTAAACGCGAGTTGTAACAGGGGTTTGTAACGTGTGTAACACGTGTTGTTACACGCTATAAAATACGCCTGTTTTCAGCTCCCTCTTGCGGTGAAATTAACAATATAAGTTGATTCAAACAAATTTATATAGCAGAAAGTCATACATAATGAATATTTAACAAGACAAAAAAAATAGTGTTCAAGATGTTATAATTATAAAGATTCTATATGATTGTGTTAACTGGAGAACGTATATTTAACCTGGGTCTAGTAACGGAAACCGATGAAATTCTGCCGTTTCTGATGAAAAACAAAAGAAAATCAATTAATTCCCGCATTCCGGTGTAGAAATTCTGAGAGATTTCAATTAATTCGTGTCGGTAGTGTTTGCAAAATCAAAACATCTTGCAATCACGAACTCGAAATTAGTTTCGATTTACCGATGAATGAAAATACAAATTTAAACAGCTTTTATGCATTGTTGCCGAACATGAATATTTTATGACGAGCCTTTGTGCCTTGAATTCTTTTTTCGAGCTTCGGATAAAAGAAATTGAATATATGATCGTGTAGGAAGCTTTGAACTTTACAAGATTTGTAATCTTGTCTTATGTAGTAAACAATCCATATTAATACATAGTATGCTAGTTATCTAACCTGCTAGTTATCTAACTTGCACCTTTAATGAGATTCACACAAAATGGTTCCCTTCAATTCAGCGCATGTTTCAACCATATCGTGTCAGAAATATTTAATGTCAGGGGTGACGGAATTAAAGATATAAAAGACGGGGATGATTTTTTGAGGATGTTTAAGGTATCTGCGGATTGAAGCGAAGTGCGCACAGCTAATGATTTATATTTTGAGATAAAAAATGTGAAGAGATTTCAGCAGCGTTTCATTTTCGTCCCCGGAAGTCGTTAAATAGCGATAGTTGGTTATTGACAGACGTTGAATAGCGATACTTAGTAATCCGCTCAAACTGGGAAATAATGTCGCGTAAAACGTCGAATAATTCAAACCTTTTAAGAAAACATTTCACTCACGGCTATAACGCATCTGATCCAATATCTTCTTAGTTTAATGCGACTTGCGAAGACGCAGGCTGCAGGTGGAAACTTGATACGAAAAAAGCATCTTATTTAAGCAACTAGAGACGACGCGAGACGCTTTGGGAGACGGTCGGCCGGTCGCTTTAAACCCATTCACGACTCGCAACATGTCCCAGTTGTCAAGACAAGGCGCAGGTCTGTGACCCAGTTGGGTGCTTGACACGACAGACTTGGTACAGGACAATGACCTAAAGTGCTAGCGCTATTGATGTTAGAAGTTCCTCGAAGGTTTTTTGTGAGGAAATATTGCGTGATGTCGTTTATGTTTGTGATAAGTAGATGTTTGAGACAACTGGTTATTAAAGATAGTTATACAGATCCAACGACTTTTTACTACAGTGTTTATACGTAACAAGCTCTTGCGATCCGTTCACGAGGAAGGCTTACTCTTAAAGCAGATAGAAATTTAAATCTTTATTTATTGTATCCCTCTATTTTGGTTTAATTAACTTTACATGAAAACATGATAAAATTTACAGTTGAGGAGATATTATAAAATACTTGTTTTAAGTTATGCGTCTAAAACCTGGAGCAAAGACATTAATCGAATAAAAAAGGAATTACCCTCCCAAATGTTAATCCTAAAATTACCATGATAAGTTGATGATAAGATAATAAGTTGTTCTCTGACTCTCAGTTTCTGTTAACACATATGTATATTTAATCTAGACGAATATATTACTTGACGACGAAAATGAGAGAAATGAAGAAGAATATTTCATTGTTACAAATCGTACTCTGACTGTGAAAATTTAGTATTCGATACTTATTGAAACGCACGTCGATGTCTTAAACGGGTTGAAAGTTGAATCTATTACAGAGTCTAAACAGTCGAAATTATACTTCTAAATGTTTCAAACGATTCAACGTTATCACTTCCTTTACAATTCATTATACGCAATCGATTTACCTTTAATTATTCTGTTTCTAAACATACCATCAAACAAAAATAGAAATACATTCTCAAACAAAGCCAACATTATATAATAATCGACGTATTTGTTTTCTGTGAAATAACGCTTCGTGGTCGAGGAATTCCCGTGAGATTTTTAGCTCCGTTCAGAAAATACCATTTTAGTAATGGTAAATCACAAAATAAATCATTGTTAAATAAAAATTGAATTTGTTTGCAATTGCATTCATAGCTACTTCGGGATTTATCATCAAATCATTCGACATTTTATTTTTATTTCGTTTTCAAATTCTAGTTTTCGTGACATCGATATTTTTATCTTGACGGGTTTTTAAAACGGATCAATGTTAACGATTTGACGGAAAATTGTCGACAAATTGAGAAAACTTTGCCTCAATTCGTCAGTTTAATTGCCAGAATCGTGTTACATCTAGAAAAGCACTTTAATTCTTTAAAAATGAGATTATGACACGATTTTTAAAACGGCGCTACACGAAGCTGCGAGAAGTTACGCTAGTTTAACTAACCAACGAAGCTTGTGAATCTGATTTCTAATAAACATTTTAAAAAGGTGCGAAAATTATCAAAAATTGTCTTATCTATATCGAATTGAGTATTAGAAACATGGAAAAATAAATAAAATATGCGAAAATGAAAATATCCAAAGCTATAAGACTTCATCTTGGGCATCTAGCAGAAATTTTATACAATGAAACAAATTACAAAGTGAAAAATTATAAAATATTTTAAAAACTTACCTGAAAATTTCGCAATTGCAATAAACCCGTTTCTATCTATACGCTTATACGTCTGTTGTTCGATGAATGTCACTTGATATTTCCCACACTAAATTTTAAATAGTATATATACGTAAAGCTGCGTTTTACGTACCGCTATGAGGACACGCGCGCCGACGTTGGTTGCAGTGATCACTTGTGCAGATTCTGCAAAGCGTCAAGTTAATGTGTAACAACCATCGCGAAGTGACCAATCACAACGCTCGATTCTACAGAGCATCGGCGACTTTCAACCAATCATAGCTTATCAGAACGGGAGCCAGCTCTTATTCATGTGAGGTATAGTTTATAGGTATGGATCGGAAAATAACTCAATTGTACTTCTGCTGAGGTATCTCCTGCTAAATAAGACTATAAGGGGTCATAATTGGATGAAAGCAATTTAATATACTTCGTTAACCTACATAAACATTAAAACGTTTCTCATGCTAGTGGCCCCAGACAGAAGGTTTTGAGGAAAAAAATAGCCCTTTTTTCATGTGAAACGAGGAATGGACAGAAAGAGAAATGGCTCCAATTCAAAGCGTATACATTGGTTTGTATACAGCAACGACAGAAATTTTCTCCTGCTACTTTGCCCAGACAGAAGTACCAAGGGGCCCTAACCTATAGTTTAAAACTACATGTAATACGTGTACGTGCAGGAAATCTAATGCTTAATGTGCTAATTTTTACAAGGCGTTTTAATTTTATTATTTGATCTGAGTCTGAACTATGGTTTTTCTAATCACGTGGAGTGCATACGGTGCGCTGATTGGCCCGAATGACTGAGAGAATAAATGACTTGGTAAACTGAATATTAATAATGTCTTCCACTTCGGCGATCGTGCTAATTAGAAAGGAAATGGGAATACGTGTCTTAATTAATAACTAACACATAATTAGCACCTCTCCGATAGTTCGAATTGACCATTCGATAACAAAAATATTTTACTCTCCTTGAGCAGGGAGCTGAATATTTCATCTCCCTGACTCGAGCCACCTGATGTTTTTCGTTTGTGTCATCATGTAATTTTGGTGCCGCAAGTGTACTTCGTGTTGTATTTCGTGTTGTATTTTGTGTTGTATTTCGTGTTGTATTTCGTGTTGTATTATGTGTTGTATTTCGTGTTGTATTATGTGTTGTATTTCGTGTTGTATTTCGGGTTGTATTTCGGGTTGTATTTCGGGTTGTATTTCGTGTTGTATTTCGTGTTGTATTTCGGGTTGTATTACGGGTTGTATTTCGTGTTGTATTTCGTGTTGTATTTCGTGTTGTATTTCGTGTTGTATTTCGTGTTGTATTTCGGGTTGCATTACGGGTTGTATTTCGGGTTGTATTTCGTGTTGAATTCGGGTTGTATTTCGGGTTGTATTTCGGGTTATATTTCGGGTTGTATTTCGGGTTGTATTATGGGTTGTATTACGGGTTGTATTTCAGGTTGTTTTTCTAGTTGTATTTCGTGTTGTATTTCGTGTTGTATTTCGGGTTGTATTTCGGGTTGTATTTCGTGTTGTATTTCGTGTTGTATTACGGGTTGTATTTCGGATTGTATTAAGGGTTGTATTTCGTGTTGTATTACGGGTTGTATTTCGCAACCAGCAGACATACAATTATTTACACAATTGTTTCCAACCTTAACCTTAAACTCTTAATCTCAACGATTCACCAAATAACGCCCAGAAAGACAATCTGTGACGTCACATACAACTCGCCTAAGTTCATCTCGCCTCCGTAAAACAATGGTCTATCTCTTATAGATCCCTGGTAAAACTTACCGCTGATCGTCGTCACCAAATTTCAGCAACTTGCCTGAGCAATAAACACGTCAAAATAGATCAGCTACTGTCGAAACGCATCTACTAAAACCTAATTGATTATTAGCTTAATGAAACATAAATTAGCCGACCCTACGCCATTGTTTTACGACAAATGTTGCGATATTTACAAGTGCCCGTTAAACATACGAATATATGCACGGGCAACGGTCAAGCGGCCACTAAATCTCCACGTTGTTAGAAGTTTGACAAACATTCTTATCGAATCAACGCTGTCGTAACATCAGCCAGATTTACCCGGCGAACATGGTGGCAAGTTCTAGGACGATGTAATTAAATGTGCTGATGCTAGCTTTGCGCTTATATATCGTTATATATCGTATCATCGCTCGTCTAAAGCCAACAGTGATTAAAGCCTGTCTTTGCTTAGTACGTTCATTGTCGACCATCCGCAGGGTAGCACAATCATATAAAGTTCATTTAGTACATAGCGGGATGGACCCTTGTAATCTTCTTCCAGAATCCAGCCGAGTGTTTTCGAATAATACGATCTGCGAGTCTTAAAGTTTGTGGAAACTTTATGAATACGACACTTTCAGTTAAAAAAGATCAATGTCGGGTATTTAAGCCGCTTACGAATTCGTTCGTGAACTCGAAAATTAAAGAAATCACGTATTATTCCGATCTTTGCTCGAGAATTTAATCTATAAAATAACGTATTTCCGGATCATGAACATGACCTTGTGCGACCTTTGCTTTGATTCTGGCGTGTCCAGTATTGACTTCTTAAACTCGCAAAACAAACTAACTTTTACGATATTGCGGCAAACACGAAACTTCGTAATAAATTATTAACGTTCAATTATTATTGTCATCGATTGGCGAAAACTTCATACGTCATTGTGTAACTTGGATCACGAATCTCATCAGAAGTAACGCACCCGGTGAGGTCGATTCAGGAGAAAGTTTACAATTTCCAAATTCAATAACTGTCAAATGACAGTCAATTCTGCGGAAAAGTCATGAAAATCGTGAAAGAAAACCGATAATTACCAAAATAAAGTGCAGTGATTTGTGTGACAACCAACCTACGTCGTTGTTTATAGAAATTATTATCCAAGTTTTCAACTATTATGTCTTTCCTTCTATTTTTTCTCTCAGTCATAACGTCCCTTTTAACGGTTTCTATTCTGAAATAACACTAAAAAATGTGTATTTGAACAACGTAACAGTTGGAATTTGATGGCCGTATATCAACGTGACGTCACGGCGAGATCGACTCTTAGAGTTGAGATTGTTTTATCTGCCCCGCGCCGGTGCTCAAGCCGTGTTATTGCCGATTCGGGAATTTCTCGATAAGCTGTGAATGGCTCTGTTAATGCATTAATACCGTGTATTATCGTTGAGAAACGCTGGTCCATAAACCTGCCACCAAAATAAACATCTCTGCGTGTGTGTTTTTTCATCGAGTCGGCTGCAGCAGACGAAAACAGTAGCCAGTCTATTATGTCTCATAATCGACGCCGTAACCAGTCTATAAAGTTGCGCGAACATCGGAAAGAAAATGGTTGTCGTCGTTGTCGTTAGTACTGTAAAACAGGAACATTTCGCGTGCAGGAATTTTTCGCGAATTTCGCCAGAGGTTCAAAGTCGCGAAAATTGACTGTTTTCTGGGGCAAAAAAGTCAATGGATTCGGGGAACAAAAATCGTAGTTTATTTTGATCGTCAAGGGTGTAATTTTAATTGGTGATTTATTGTTAGAGTCGCAAATTCATGAAGGTTATAATTGAAGGTGATAATAATGACGTCAATGGTTTCGATGAACAAAAGCCGCGGTTTATTTTTATCATCAGAATAGCTTGATTCTGGTATGTTACTAATACATTTTGGTTAGTGCAAGACTCATAAAGTAGTTGACACCTGCAAGCCTGGACACAGATGCACTGATGTCTTACGAACTGGGAAAATATCTTTTAGCAAATTTGTATTTAATTCTTGATACGCTAAAATGTCCTGCATTACAGTATAATTATTACGCGTATCTACCACGACGTCTGGAAAGTGAAGGTTTGAAGCATGTCACGTTTGCGGTTCCATAGCTACGTCGAAAACGCGGTAGATATTCAAACTGTAAAGTCTTTTTGTTAAATGACTAATTCCATATGGAAAAACTGTGATACTTTTATAAGCAGCAAAATATTGATGTTAAGTTAGCCTAGAGGGCGCCTCTCTTTAACTGAAATGACACTACCCATCGACGATATGCTTCATTGTTCAGGCCGGAAGTAGAAAATTCCGTAAAAAAGTTGGCCACGACATTAGACGCACAATCGACATCCAGCGCGAATAGGAAGAGATGAAATGATAAATTAGAAGTCTGTGGGAGATATTTGTTAACACAGTCAACTAATGATGGCGGCCGACATAATTTGTAGTAAGATCAGAGATCAGACATTAATTCCCCTGACGCCAGCAGAATCTATTACATTTTATAAAAAAGAAAGAATAAAGTTTATGTGAAATATACTTTTTGTTTACTTTCATTATAGAAGATACAAAACATCAGTTTTTTTAAGGAAACAGTCTGGTGTGTTCTTGTGTGGTGAGGTTGTCTGGCAGGCCCGTACGCATGGGGGGTGTTTTCGAGGGATTCGAACGAACACCTATGGGAATCCCCGGTGCCCTCGATGTCCGATGGCACCAGAATAGCGTACCCACATAGCCAAATTTAAAAAAAGGGCTGCCCCTGATCCTCACTATTGATGGCCGCCGATCAATAAAGCGTTTGGAGCCCGAGCGCGCCGCGCACTTCGGCTAAGTGCCTCCAATATACTATTTGTGGACTCGCCCTTGAAAAATCCTGGGTACGGCCTTGTCTGGTCTGATCATTGTGGTGTGGTCTGGCTTGGTCAACAGAAAATTTTATACTAGTAGAGTCTTAACTAGTTTAGTATACGGTTTATATCGATGAATTGTATTGAACTTTCTCAACCATGTCGGCATTAAAGAATTTTCCATCTTCGATCTCAAATATTATATCTCACGAAACCAAATAATTTCTTAAAATATGCCGGATTTGAAGAATGGTTGTTATGTTATATAGAATGCGTAACACGTTCGCGGATGAATCATTGAGCTGTAATGCGGCTATACACGGCCCCTTGGCATTTAAACTAGTGTCAGTTCGTTTTATTAGCCAAACTTAAATCTCACACGGCACGTATTGTTAGCAAGATTTTATTTGTCACCGTCAGTGCTTCAGGCAAAATGTCGCGAAACTGTGCCAGTTTTATCTCTTCTCTCGAGTAATGTTACAGTTTATTATCGCACCTGAGGCTTCATTTCAAAAATAGGAAATACTAGATTTTCATGCATATTTTTTTATTATTTATTACAATGAGACGTAGCTCACAGCAATGGTGGAATTAGTTTCCAATTAGTTGAACAAGTTCAATAAAATAATGAAAAAATTTAACAACAAATTTACATATACTGTAGTCACTATATAAAATCCTACTTCAATTTTAAAACTATAATTTGAGTTTATTTAAGTGCGTTTACATTTTAAAAGTTATTGAAAATGAACAGCATGTAGTCGAGTGAGGGACTGGTCGTCGAGTACTTGAATGGATAACGTTCCGTGTAACGTTTTTAAGGGTTAAGTAGGCCTATACGTGTGAATCGAGCGGAAACTGTCATTTTCGTTGTCGTCGTGTTTTTAGGTTAAAGTTATTAACTACTCCGATCAAGAGGAGCCGCTTATGGACTGGTCGACGAGTTACGATGATCCGTCAACTTTTCAAGCGATGTACGTTTCCCAGCAAAACGCAACAGTAATAACAGAATATCAGAATAGATAAAACAAAATAATCCACCACTTATAACACAAATTATAATTGAGAAAAAAAATCGATCTATACTCGAGATAAACATCTTTAGTTAGAAATGTCAGTAAATTTCACAATACGTAGTTGAAACAAAGGACTTGAACACCTTCAAAAGTAAACTAATTGACTCCCGGAATGTCCATGAATTGAGATTATATGATACATCTTTTGTAATTTAATCAGGTATTTTATATTATTACCTTAAAATACTTATTTTTTTTTTAAATTACGACCTATTATAAGCTTGGCTTTTATTTGTCCAGAATATATAAATGTGAGTTTATAAATGCTATGAATTGTAACTTATTTTGTTCTTGAATCGTTTCGACTCGACCCGGCCTCAAGTTATCATTATAGATTTTGACCAATCATGCCAGAATACATGTAATGAATGTACATTTAATGTAGTAATGATGTAAGATTATCAGAGAGGCATAGGGCGATTGAATAATTGCAGTGCGCAACTTCGTTTTATATAACAAGAATAGAAAGTGTTCTTGACAAAAAAAACAACAAAAGGCTAACAATCCTTGAGCGTTTTACTAAATATCTGAACAAAGAAGTTCTAAAACATGTGAAAAATATAAGCTCCATATAAACCTAGATTAGTTATGACGTAATAAGTACTGACTTTCTATGCGTCATAAGTACTGACGTGCTGTACGTTATGCGTACTAATACGGTCGATAGGTGTACTCACCGACTGGAATCTGTTAAGGCAGATATATAATCGTTAGACATAGCTACATATTTTTGGTCGATTAGTTGGTTTCGTAATTTAATATTGATTAGACTTTGATTTGTATTTTGCTTTAAAAAAGTTCCAGCCCTGGAGCGATAGTTTTTTATCGGCTCGCATGCATAGAATTGGCATAGAATTGAATTGTTGACGAATAAAACTATCGAACGGTAATACTAGTTCTATATTTTATTCAGAGATGGCAGACGTGTAGACGCCGCGTTCCAGCGCGAGTGGTTCCTTATTTCGCAACTTAGTTTGGGGAAATAATAACCCCACTTCCTTCAACCGCCTACGTGTCTTACAAAAAAAAATAGTGCGGATTATAACCAATAGTAATTATTTGGCGCACACTGCACCACTGTTTAAAAGTAAAAAAAATTCTTACACTTGAAGATATTAACAATTTTCAAATAGGTTTATTTATGTTAAGGTATACTAACAATATTTTACCCAAAGTATTTGAAACTTTTTTTATATACAATAGTGAAATCCATCATCATTGGACCAGGAACCAACCTAATTAAAGAATTGCATACATTCGTCCAAATCTCGGACAATTTGCTTTACGAAGTAAAGGTCCAAACCTGTGGAATAACATTAATCCAACTTAAAAAATTCTGAATCGTATTTAAACTTTAAAAAAGATTATAAATCTGAACTGTTGTCAAAATATTAATCCTTTGT
>JAYJLZ010149088.1:0-12391 GCA_036873915.1 Tubulanus ruber | reverse complement strand
CAGATCAGTCCACACAGATGTGTTTATTGTTTTTTAGATGACTACTGTTGACATCTTTACATAACCTTTGGCTACAATTTGTCACCCTCAAAAGCTGTCAGATGGTGCCTCCGTGCATCTAGATTTCAAAAAATTTCTGGGGGAGGTCCCCCACACCCCCCGTAAAAAAAATTTTCCTCGCTCCGCTGGTTCAAACTGATTCACCCCCCCTTCAAAAATCCTAGTTCCGCCCCTGAAGAAGACATTTTTTGACGCTTCATAAGACGTTAGGATATAATATTACCATACATATTGATTCTACCGATACTGAGTGGCTGTGCTCTTCGTCATCAAAAATTGTGCCGACCGAGATCAACTAGATAATGTCGATGACATATTATATATAAATTTAGCTGTTAGAATAAAAGTTGAATTTGAGGAAAATGACAGGCAATAGTTTGGTTACTACACAAAAATATTCAGGTCAAAGGAGGCTGTTTACTACGCTACGTAAAGGGAAGTTCTCGGGTGCATCGCACGTAATTCACACGGTCGTATTATTATTGCTTAAGGCAATGTTCTTGTCATAATATTCGGGCAAGTAAAATAATGTGACGTCAAATAAAAGCGTTTTATGTGCTTAATCTTTCGTCGTGTGCTCGTTTCTAAGTTGACTAAAAATTATTTTTCGATATGGAAGTAACAACGCCTGACCATATAATTACTAAAATGATCAGCCACCTGTCATTCACCAAATTCATTTTTTTCAGGCGACAACTAATCCTTTTTAATTTTCTTGTTACCTATAGCCACACGACACTTTATTTTGGTGTAATGTTACTATAAATTGAACACCATTTATTTCCAGATACATGAAACCTTAAAGCATTGACAGATAAAATTATATATAGATAGATAAAATTATATAACCATCGGCGATTCATTAGTTCGGTTACTGCAGAATATAGAGAATGATTATACGCTTAATGTTTATATAATCCAGTGTAAAATTTATATGTAGGATATTGTTTTATACCTGTTTCATTTCCAGGTACGTTGATTTCTTTCGTGTCGTCTTTGTCTATGAGTTTTGAGATTTTCATGGAAAATGTTGAAGACTTACTATAAACCATGATAACACGCTTATAGCAATAACCACTCACCGATCGATTTTGTCGACGCGAGTTTTCTAGATAATCGTCTCCTGATAAAAGTGATGAAAGTGTGTCTCGGTTCTCCCACCGCCTTATTGGCGAGAGGTTATTGATTTTTATTAGATATTGAAAATTTTACAATATTCATTTCAACTTTTATAATTAATACCCTTAAGTTTCCTTTTTTGTGACCTTTCTTGACTATGCCTTCTTTTATCTAGTTTTCTTAAAATTGTCATCTTTACATTCAAAAATGTATTAGTTTCGAAATAAGTTTGATATTGTCTATTAATTTATTGACTTCTTTAGTCAATTTCAAAATTGAATATGCTTAATTTTAAAATTATTTTCATATATCATGACTATTTTGAATTATTTGCTTGAACAGTTTTGATATAGTTAGAAGATAGTGAAAGCCTTTTGAATATTCCACTTAAATTTTTGATAATTTTGCTTGTCGTTGCCTAGGAAATCACATGAAACTGTAACCTAAACAGCAGTAAAATCCTAATTTCATAAATCATGTAATGTTGACGGTATATAGATTAGTTTTCAAATTCACACAGTAAAATAAAATCATTCACATTTGATGCATTGCATCCTTATAATCGTTATCACAATTTTCCATGCAATTATGCATTAATTTTCCCAGGTGTGTACATTCTGTCGTTGCCTATAATTGCAGTAGATCACAATTCCCAGTCGATCTCCAGTCTATTTTTTCGCACATTAATTTGTTATATGGACGCTTTTGTAAATGGATTCGTAAAGAATTTCGTAGCATTTTTGATAAAAAAGTGTTAATTTTTAATATTACTGTACACAATGTGATTTTATGTTACTCTAACAATAAATAAATTATTTATAATCGATAATTCCTGAGAACACTCTTTCGTACCTAATTGAAATTGTACCAGTTTAATTGCTAATGTTTATTTAAAGCCTTATAACTTCATAACTTCTTGTGCATGTCCATAAAAGGGGCAATAAATCCTGTTCCTGTTTGGTTTGAAGCCATTCTTTAAGTCGAATATTTAATGCTTAAATGATTCTGCAGTATAATTTCTTTGGCCTGGTTACTATGCGAACTACCATAATTTCATTTCTTCATTTTTTGTTCGGTAAGTTTAGATTTGAATTTTAATCTAAAGCGATCACCCAAATTGCTGAATAGATTTCATGCGTAAAAGACATCGATATCAGTTTGACAAGTTTTCAGCTCAACTAAGCTTTATTCAACTATGCGTGCTTTGATAGAATATGGTTTTCTCTGGTGTCTGTGAAAGCGAGTAACAAATTAAAGAATTCTTTATTACAGTCGTTCGGTATACCTTCATCTCGAGCTCTACGGAAATTGAAATTACAGCGCATAAAACAGTGACGTAATCGCCCGGGGGTTTCGTTATAAAAATTGCCATAGTTGACTTTCCGCTGAACGGAGATAACAACACTTTCAAATTTCATGAGAAACGTATCATTTCCTGGGATTCTTTATTAACTCACTCCACTGAGAAGAATAGTGACATTTTATATGAGGTAATAAAGTGACCCTTATTCGAGCAGATCTTTGTCGATATTGTACTGAATTTTGCAGTATCTCAATGTTTTTTTCTTGCATCTAATGAGTTACATTTCATTGCATCTCATATTTTTGATGAGTTGATAACTAGTGTCATGAATGTTCATACAATGTGTTTTGAGTTTAGTGGTTAACCAAGCGTACGAGTTGAACACTCGTAAAAATGATAATTGATAACTGATAATTGTAAACGACCCATATGACAACAACATCAATTAATAAAGCATTAAGGTCATATTGATTTATTCTGATTTTATTGACCTATATTTAAAAGCTATTGATTTTGTATTAACATTAAAATATACAGTTATTTGTGATTTGGGATCATAACCGACTCTACTTCTTGCTTAACATCACTCAGACAAAAATGCGATATTACAGAATAATCACAATAGACCCCATTTTCATAAACAAATCTGAGAAAGTGAAATTATATAAATTAAAATGCGTTGCATAAATTGCGAGATTTTAGAGCTCTGAATTTAATGAAAATAAATCATAAACATGAATGAAATGTCTGGTAAGCGTAGAAGTTTGTTTTTCATAAAGTCCATATAAAATGGATATTATTAATCGCGTTGTCTGCGTGAAAGAAGTTATTGTGCAAAAAGATCAACAATTTCTACCTCCTATAAATCCACACATTTTCACTTGAATCGTCGACCTGTAATAAAGCTATCCAATTTATAAATTCCCTACGATATCATGTTCCTGACATCAAGCTGCGACAGAATTCATCTTGGATGTTAACTTCAAAGATTCTGTAAAATTATGCTACTGACACATACGTTCATGACAAAGTAATTGTGTTAAAATTCAAACTCTTTGGTTAAAAGACTCGCATGTTTGAAATTGCCACTATTTCATTTCATGGAAAGTATTCACCAAGATTAAAAAAGATGAATCTTTATTTAATTCACAAATTCACAACTAACGAGGCAATTTGCGTTCAAGACCATGAGGTCATCCGAGAAGAAGTGTGAAGCTACTTGGAAAATCAACAATTCACGCTCTAGATCACAAAAATAATGTTGAAATTATTTATCGATTTTCATATAATTCTGAGATCTGTAATTTCACCTGTGATTAATTTTTGCCAGCTCTTCTCAATAATTGACTTCTAATTATATCTTTGAGACCAACTTTCAGAGCATTAGTAATACTCGTCTAGGGGAAGACAGATATAATTATAATTTATGGTTGGATGATTGACATGATTTAAGAGATTTATATGAAACAAATTGATGGAATTTACTGAAATTATGAATTCAGTTTTATGCTGAAATTTAGTTGTTAAAAATAATTATACTCACGTTATTATCATAGAGGAGATAAACAGCATCATTTTAAAATCCTTTTAAAATACATGTACAGTATTATTTATTTAAAATAATTTTTTTGACAAGCTTGAACTTTTGGAACAATGAGTATGGGATAAGTATACTTGCTATGTTTTTCATGTGGAAGGCAGGGAAGATGCAATAAATGATTCATATCAACTCCCTGATTTAATTGACTGGTAATTTATACTGAAAATCAGAAGTCTTAATCGCTTTGATACAAATCTAAGCATATTAATGAACCCAACATGTAAAATATTTTTACAGTATTATATAAAGAACGCATGAGTATAACTTTTCCCTGCGATAAGACATATTAAACCTCAAAGACTAAATCTGCAACCTTTTCATTTGTACTGAGTTGCTCTAAACGATTGAGCTAACGGGGCACCGATCAAACTGTGAGAATTACTTAGTATTATATTGAAATATTAAAATTAATTGTAATATTGTCAATACTAAATCTTGCTGTTTTTTCAATAATCTCACGAAACTAAATCCAATAGTTTCACTGTTACCAAGAAGTAGTAACTGGCATTTTTTCTAAAAGCTACTTGATTTCCATTTACATACTAGGCCAACGATTGCTAACGTGATATTAAGAACAAGAAAAATCCATTACTGGAAGCTTTTGTTGCCATTTTAACCACTAATAATGGGATGCTAATGCAAACGTCTGCCACATGCAGTGAAAGGTGTAGTGCGAAAACAAGAAATAATTTTTTTGCGGAAAAGCCTATAATAAGAATCAAATAAAATGTCACGTGTCAGCGTCCTATATCGTTAAAAATAATTACTTACCTTCAATCTGTCGGGTATTTTGCTAATGTGGTAAAAATTATATTATAATGGAGATATTGCTTTAATAGTTTAAAAAGACTACTTAACTTGGTAGCATCTAGCTCATAATTCCATGACAAATCCCCTTCAGTGCGTTACTTTGTAAGAGTCCTCAGGAGCAATATAATATATGTTACTTTTTATTAATTTGCTTAAAAGGAATACAATTATTTTGATCAGTTTATCAGCGACATTTAATTCCTTCAAAAACTTCGTGATTATATACCCTGAAAGTCATTTCCGAACGTAACTAGCAAACACTTGAATGTAGAAGAAAAGAGCAAAGCGTATTATTTTTATGTGTATAAAGTATGTAATAAACATATTATTCCATGTAATTTTTTGTATACCCGGTATATCATTTCTAGACGTGGAAGTAATCAGATTACATACAAAACTTTGTGAAATACCATTATTATATTACACTTTGCCCTCGAAATGAAAAATATAGGATATTTTTATGAGTTGAAAGCAATCTAATAAAGTTAATATATTACTTTTTTGTGACTGTTCTCTGAATAATGAAATTAACTTTTACTTACTTTAATTAGAATTGTAGCACGATTGTTTTTTTAAAGTAGATATCTTTTAGAAAATAAATTGGGCATTTTATTCATCGTTACTGTATAGATTTACAGAAGCAGGTTTTGTAAATATGTCGAATTGTTGTATTTCAAAACAATAAAATTGTGATTTAAATTTAAATATGAAATTATGAATAACTATAAATAATTAATAACTGAATAATAAAAATTATAAAAGTAAGTTATTCTTATTTCGTCAAAGGACATATATTATTAAGTCTGTTAGGCTTGTAGATGCCTTATACTTGAGGAGAGAAATAGATGATGCTAATACGTTACATTTATTATAGTGTTCGTCATTTTCCCTCTTGATGACTCAGATTATGAATATGAGTGGCGTTAAGCTTGAAAAGAAACAGCATTTAAAAATTATTTCCTGGTGTGCTTTTGAATGGAACATTACATAAGGGAAGACAATAAAATGGAATTCGCAATTTAAAAAAAGATAAAATCTTTAAAACTAATTATCTTTGATTTATTTTTATATAATCTATTTTTAATAACTGTCAGGATTTCAAATAGTCGCAGGTATTTTGGAAACGAAGTGAGTAATCCATTTAGACAATCTAGAAAATTCGCTCATTGCAGGAAATCCAATAAAAGAGATCGGAAATAAGTTGTTTATCTAAGAGATAATACAGCTACCTACGATTTCAATATGACTCTTCTCATGAGTCCGGCTTGGAACAAAACCATTTAGTTTTTTTAAATTTTAGAACAAAGCATTACATCATTATCAGGTGACTGATGTAGTAACTCTAGTGTAATTAGTAGTATGGACAAAACCTATTGTATAGGCACTTCGTCATATAAAAACTGAGGGATGTTAGTTATGAATAAATGATACACAGGCTACGATGTGCTCCACGGCTGTCTCTCGACGGCGAAGGAGATTAATAAATCATCATCGCGGTCATCTTCAGACGTAATAGGTAAAACACATCAATAAGATGCTGCTATCAGACTGTAATGATTTGTTATCTGAATCCTATGCCAATGACGTTTCTCTGATGCAGCAAAGTATTCCACTAATACAACTATGGTCCCCTCTCGTGCAATCACATGGTAAATAGGTATATAAAGCATAAAGACTGAACATAGTTTGAAATTTGTTTGATTTGTTTTTATTATATAATTTAGCTAAAATAATACACATATTCCTCTTTAAAATTACATTCTTTTTAAACCGTTAACAACTTTCATCTGCATTTACCCTGGAGGCTGTAAAATTTGCGGAACACTGATATTTCTACACACAGTTTAACATATTTTTAGTGATAAATAGAAAGGCGAATAATGGAAACACAGAATAAGAAAAACATTACAAAAAGTACACCGTATGCTGTTGCGAAGAAATCAATTATTAAAATTACGATTTAAAAAAAAGAATTGAAAATTGATGCTTACAATTAAACTTGAAATTTGGAAGCTAAATTTTGAAGTAAAATCGAAAATAGTGTTTAACTTAATTTAAATTATTATAATTATTATTATAAATTGTGACCGTAGTTACAGAAGCAAGATTCAGTTATAGCTCATTATCTATTTTTCCCAGAACTAGAACCTCTATTAAATAGATGCCTCCGACCTCCTTTGTTTACATTTCTCAGACCAACATAAATTTAAATATCTCGATCTCGTTCTGAAAGATGCGTGTGTTTTAAAATTGCTGTATAAAATTTTTCATCGATTTTGCTCATGAAGTTCAAACGAGCAAGTATTAAATTTTTCGTTTCTGCCTTTTAACCTTATCTTTGAAAATACATATTTATATCGTTGTATAATATTTGATCGATGGACATGAACAAAAACGTTTCCTCTACGTGCAATTGCGCCATTTTCGTGCACTGGTGCATTCATTTTTCGTAATTTCAAATATTTCATACGTTTTGATGATAAATAAAACTGATCCATCGTATTTAAGAGGCACTTTAAAAAACGGAAGTCAATGATTTTTTGTAATGAATGAATTTCAATGAAATTTCTTACATGCCAGTTTTTTATGATAAAGTCGCATCATAGTCATTAAAAAATAGATTTATCTATTACCGAGAAATTTTTGAATACACATACTTATTATATTATTTATGAAATCGTCTAGTAGTCGAATATTTTAATCTGTATTCATTTCGTTTTAGATATCCGGTAAAAATTTAATATTTCAATTTCCTCTACAGGTAATAAATAAATTAACATTCTCTGTCGATTACTTGTCGGTCATGGTGTGTCGATTGTTTGTCGGTCATGGTGTGTCGATTGCTTGTCGGACATGGTGTGTCGATTGCTTGTCGGTCATGGTGGGTCGTTTTTTATCAGATGAGATAGGTTCTTGCCTAATTGATTTCTGATCAATCAGTTACATTTACCCGACATTATATTTTTTGTTGTTGAAACTAATGCCTTAGAACAATGAATTTCATTTTAAAGATTTACGAACAATCTGCATTTGTTCTAGCTTTTTCTTACGTGCAATTTACCTATTATTCGACGATAAAAAATATTTGTCTTTAAATCCAATGGAATCTGGAACCGAAACTGTTGCAAAACGATGCCATTCCACTCGAGTCACTTTGAATCCAACAAATTCGACGATGTAATTTTTTGAAGCTTCATGAGACGTTAGGATATATAGAATCTCTGTCGAGTGATAGTGCTTACTGCAGTTTCTTCGACGAGTGAGTGATTTTCCTCTTTAGGAAAATCTCTAAACGAGTCGAAGACACTGCTGTAAGCACTATTACGAGACTCACTGAGATTCTGTTTCTCTCCAAACGAAACATTCTAAACGAAACATTCATTCCGAATTTTCATTGTTTATGTTGTAAACGTAAACAGAATCAGCTGTGTTGCCGAGAAATAGTCGACAGCCATACTACTACGCGGCGTCAAATAGCCTATTACGCAAAATATCGACTTTTATAAGTTTATTACGAGTTCATACATCGGAAATATGCCTCGTATCATAGCGATTAAATTATTATAGATTCTTATTATCTTGTAAGTGACATGACTTGTGTTTTTAAATATGTTCGAGTAGTTTTGAATCAGAAATCTGCATTGAATTTGCAGAGGCTCGGAAAAAAAGTAGACCGGAAACGGCGCATTAATACCCGGGGTAGAAACGTTTTCCAGACCTGCTCTTCTCGCCTCTAAGACATCGGAGTGGGAGAGAAATAATATTACAATACAAATTGTTTACCGATAAGCGTTGATTCTACTGATGGCTGTGCTCTTCGTCATCAAACATGGTGCCGGCCCAGATCGATGGCATATATATATTTTGGCAGTTTGTGATTTTAAGTTAGCAGTTAACCTAAAACTCTTTGAATTTGAAATGACGAAATGATAGTTTGTAACCTAGTAAACCTAGGATACTGAGTAATAAACCTAGTAAGGCGACTCAGTTTAATACGCGGCGTGCATACACGGTGCGACGTAAAATAAAAGCGGATGATTATTCTTCCGCCCTGTGCTAGCTTCCAAGTTCAGTGTACAATATTTGTTCGATCAAGATATAGATAAAACAACGCCTGACCATATAGTTACTAAAATTAACAGCCACATTTCATTCACTACATTCCATTTTTGTCAAGCGTCAAACTAATCCTTATGATTAATAATTTTCTTGTTCTATTTCCCGTCAGCTCTATGTAACACCATTGTAATATAATCCATCAAATTAGATTTAAAACATCATCGTAGTCCTAAAATTAGATTAAGCGGGGTAATTCAAACCACAACACAAAAATCAACTTTTCATTACTGAGCGATTTTACAGTTTTCTACAATAAAGAAAAAGGAAAATAAAATATTTAAATTATTCAGAATTAGTAAGAATTTATAGTGTTTCTGCATATTAAAATATTCATGGCAAATCAAAATTGTGCTTCTATGTTTTGCTATAAAATACGATGAAATTATCTCCTTTTAATTTGTTTCCCATGCTGTAGATGATGAAATGTTTTTTTTTTGGATATTGCATCTTGCAGCAATAATGTCTGTAAAGAGACGATACAAATTTTCAGGTGAACGTGCCGTTTCTATGTATTTAATCATGTGTAAATGGAAACATGTCCACGAGAAAAGATTTAACGATTTTATTGACAAACTAATACTGAATGCATCACTTTTATATAATGACTACCACAGAGTAATTTTACACTATATTAATCTTTCATTCACACATTATATAAGACACAAATATTTCTCATAATTGGTTTAGTATTCAGTATTTTATTTAGTGCTCAGAAAGGAGGAATTCAACTAAATTATTCTTGGGTATATAGCCAGTGTAACTATAACTTATTTATATTTCATAGTAAGCATACAAACCTTCGATAGGAAAGAAAAATTCATTTTTATAATTGCTACAATACACAGTATGTATTATAATGTACATTTAAAGGGGAACTTTAAATTGTAATTCAGTGCTCCAAATATTGTAGACTAATTTTCAGAGATGATATTATACCGACTCGTTTAAAAAAAGATAGTAGTCTTACACGGCATTACAAAGGTCGTTTTATATTTTAACATTTTCCAACAGACGACCAGTACCTGGTGACGTCACAACACGGTAACTCATTAACGATGACAATTCCAACCGAGGATCATACACGTTTATGTCCTAAGTGATCTTCTTCTTCGACATTTTCTTACAAATACCGCTTGGAAACTATTCATGTTATAGAAAACACCGACAATCAATAAAGTTCAGATGACGGTCAGTGTTCACGAAATCGGCAGCACGTAGTACGAAAGTTTCTGCTTGTAGTAATGATGAGAGTTGAGAAGGAGGTGCCTTGTTAGTCCGTAGTCAAAAAAAGTACAACAAAAGTAAATAGTACTTTCAAACTAACTGTTTAAAGCTCGAAAGCGTGTGCTTAATTAATCAAAAGTTTATCTGAAAGTACTTTACTATTTAATTTGTTTTGTTTTACGCTTGTAGAAATGTTGGTGTTCATTACAGGATAAGGCGATTTACATAAATCTACTTCGGCGGTTGGAAAATGAATAATTATTCAATGAAAATCCAGAAACCACGTTACAGTGTAAGCCCGTACTGCAGTCTCTAAACTTATGATATAGACCTAAAAGCAGACAGTTAACCTTTTAAGAACTAATGAGTTATGATTAATTTATCATACTTATCTTTTTGATAAAATGACACTAAGGTTTTCGCGAATATAGAAGAATCGTGGGAACAAATATCACTGTATTATTAATAATCGAAACGAGAATTTATTTCTGGAATAAAATGACGCCGGTTTTAATATAACTTTATCATCATGTATAATATTATCGGTGTGCGGACAAAAAGTCACAGGACAAAAAGTCACAGCTATAAAATTATGTTAAAAAATATTCCAAAAGTCTTTAATTTATAAAACAAGATCAGGCTTCAAAATGATTTATTTTATTTTAACGGATGTTACGCCTAATAGCACGAAGAGTCTCCTCTAAGTTGCGGTTTCTAGCAACATGTTGCTGACAAATGTTCTTCAATATAAGTTGCATGGCACTATCCAGACCCGCTATATGGAACGTCCACGACGCTACAATCGCCGACGAGCCATGTACGAATAACATCTGTGAATCGTGGAACTCCAAGTTCTCCCACGTCGTCGGCCACAAGCATCCTTCCATCTGACGGTTATTCGAAGCTTTCAAGAAGGAAGAAGGCACCGTGAACGTCGTCCGCGCCCAGTTCGACGTCGGTGTGCAGACTGCTCCAAGAAAGAAGCCCACTAGCGCTGCCATGCAACTTAGATTAAAGAACATTTTGTCAGCAACATGTTGCTGGAAACCGCAACTTTGAGGAGACTATCCGGTTCTACCGTTAACTTCGGAATGTGCTTTCAAATTTCCTAACTCATGCATTTTATTTGGGATGTGTTTTTAGAAATAAGATAAAATAAAATGAATCATTATCTTGTTTAGTAAATGAGCGACTTATCAATTGAAATCCATGTTTTATTTTGGAATCTTTTTTAACATATTTTATAACTGTGACTTTTTGTCCGCGTACCAAATAAATGACCTCCGATTGTAAATATTCTCATTAAATACAGACGTGTGAGTACGGACCTGTTGGTTGGAATAATCTAGTGGCTGCGAGTTATTCGTATTACGGCTTGTTCCATGCTGAGTGATAGCTTTGATTGCCTAACGTGAACTCTTACTACATCTTTAGACAGATTTATGCTAAGACTGCTAAATCGTTTCCTAAACGAGGAAAATGTGGATTAACATTATCATTCACAATATTGAAGACCTACAGACAATGTGTACTAGGTAAAATTGTGTTGTATAATGTATATGCGTTTTAATCCTTGATTTTATAAATGTAACTTGAGTAAAATGTTCTGTTAAACTTGAGGTGGAATGGTTCATGCTTCTTACTTTAAACCATAGTCTATATAGACTAGTTTAAACCTAGCTTACTGTCCCGGTTATCGATTTATACGCCTGGTTCTTAGCTTACGTTTCCGGTACCTAATACGATACCTAATACTGGTACTTCTATAGCTCATTGGCTCGGTACCTCGGTAGTCGCATTACATTGGTATTATCAATTTTAATATCATCTATATGTCGTGAAATAACTTAAAAGAGTTAGATTTTACCATTGAAATCTGCAAAAGAAAACAAATTAAATATTTATAAAACACTATACACATGGAGTAACCCAATTCTTAACCTAGATTTTAAAAATTCTTCGCAATAGCTCAATAGTGTCATTAACAAGAAACTTAATTTTAATACATTTTTTGATGTCAGAAAAAAAAGGATATTGTTGCGGTTAGTTGAAGTGGTTGAAGTAATAGAGTGATTTATGAGGTGGATACCGGTATGCCGTAGTTTGGATTCAGCTTTCAGGCATGACAACACGTTTCACACGTGTAATCGCTCGAT
>JAYJLZ010148977.1:0-12395 GCA_036873915.1 Tubulanus ruber | reverse complement strand
TGAAACCTACCTTCTGTGTAATCATCGCTGTAAATCATCGCTTAATGACCGTCAGAACGGTTTATGGGGTTATGCTATATAGTATATATGTTAGTGTCCTTCCTAAAATATATAAATTATATGATATCCTATAATCACAGAAATTACAACGTATAAGGCAGATACAAAAATACAAATTAATAATTCTCGGAGTCATAAAAATAATAACGAAGACTTTAATATAAAAAACAAATAAATGAATGGTTTGCTGACACGAGGTATATTACAGTATTACTAGAATTCCATTAAAATCTTATAAAAACCCACTCGGGGATTTAAGTTAAATTAGAGAATCGTAGAAGCAATTCGTTGCGACTTTCTATTATATCAGAAAAGTCTGGAGACATCTTATATTGTCTGAGGTATTATTCCAATTTACAGGTAAAAATACGATGCATATAGACAATTTAATTAGTCTTATTTAATCATAGTTTTAACGAATTTTAACAAATTAGATAATTGCCTATTTTTAACGAAAATTAATAATAATGTTTTGAGTATGAAACCTACCTTCTGTGTAATCATCGCTTAATGACCGTCAGAACGGTTTATGTGGTTATGCTACGTTATAGTGTCCTTAAATGATATCCTAAAATCACAGAAATTACCACGTATGATGCAGATACAAAAATACAAATTATTAATTCTCGGAGTCATTTTTTTAAAAAAATAATAACGAAGACTTTAATATAAAAAAACAAGCAAATAAATGAATGGTTTGCTGAGGTACACGAGGTATATTATTAGCAAAACCATATATATGTAAGTGAAAATAATCCAAGACGTCATCAAAAGTGCTCAACACAGCCTGTATAGAAATATTTCCAGCGTGGTTGCAATCGATCTTACAGAATATATAAAATCAAATTAACTAAATGAATAAAATACATTGGAGTTCAGCAATACTTAACTGTAGTGTTTTGCATCAAATCTGACCAAGTCTGGTCAAGTAACTAAGTCTCTAACGCGAGTGTCATTTAGCTTAGAAAGCAATTTACGATAGTATAAGATAAAATAATTAAATTCATTTTAATTAATACAGGATGTATTTTAAATCCCCGGCATGTACTGCCGCTACTGGCATGTTCCATTTGACCACCATACCAGACCTTGAAAAACAGTGATGATACAAAAAGCAATTTAATTTGTCATTATACTTCGTTATTTCGTCATTTCGAGTTTTGTCGGGACCCCCAAAACCATCCGATTTTAGAAACTAAGTTAGAAACAAAGTCTCTAACAAAAGCTAAATGACACGATAACTCGCGTTAGAGAGCAATTTACGATAGTTAAGGACAGGGAACTTCCTAAAAAGCTTAAATCATAGAATCAGCGCAGAATTAACTTTAGGCCTAACAAAAATATTTTACCTTACCTTTTAAATCCAAAACGGCGTGATAGAAAATCGCGATTGAGAGACGGTAGTATACGTGTTAACTGGACGAGAGCTCGACTTCTAAAGGAAGTATATTTGAATGAGAAAATGGTCGTCTGGTGTTGAATAGACCGCGATACGCTACTTGAACATGGTGTCATTTATATAATGGACTTGTACCCAGAGAGACCGTAGTGCTCGGCAGCAAGAAAAACGACATAAATTATTTTTAAATGACCCGTTATTGCCTGCGGTGAGGTGTGGTGAAAATGAGAGTGTTACGGAAATTGTTAGTCGTAACACTACAGCCTTATTGTTTTATTCCGCGTAGTTTCCCCACCTCCACAACAAGCATATTTAAATTTAAAACAAAGTCCTCTAGTAGCAGCGGCGTACACGGTGGGGATTCGAATTGCATTGAATCAGTTCAGATATATGGAGAGATGCATAGCTAAAATCGGTGAACGACACCATATCGATTTAAACGTCGTTTATTTACGCACTGACCGTTACCATTGCCAAATAAGAATATTTTTCTATTAATTTTCACATCTGTGAAATCTGTGAAAAGAACAAAAAATCTGTATTTTAATCTTATAATGCCTTTTATGTAAAGCGCAGCATTACATGAAACAGATCGAGTTGTTTTAGGAGGTTTTATGAGGTTTTTCCTCAACCTTGAAGTACTTGAGATGAATATGAATGCGGTCGCCTAATAAGTATTTCTGCATTTCAAGTACCGGTAATCGATAATCTGCAACTGAACGAATCTCATCCAAACTCCCTGAAGAGACTAATCACTTGACGAACTCGCGCGCCAACCGACGGTTCACCGTAGAAAGCCAACGGCTCACAAAGATTGCTACGGCGTCACACTTATATTTTCCGGTGTTTCCTATTTACTAGTTCGCGATAGATCAGATGATTTATCTCTTCGAAAGACAAACATTCATTCAGTTGCAGAGTGCGCAATTAAGTTGACAGAAAGTGCGTTATTTTTATTCGTCGAAGTCATGCAAATTATATTAATATTTCATGTCGCACTTTGTAGATTATTTTCATATGTTTAAAGGGGAACTCCACTCTAAAATTTTTTTGTTTTCTATTTCAAGTTGAAAGAAACATCGATTTAATTACGGGTTTCATTTTTTTTAAATATCTTGAAAAGTAAACGAAATCATGGATTTTATTAAAGCGCACAGGCGCCGCTATTATTCAATTCGGCGAGACGAGCTGTGACGTCACGTTGCGATCAGTGCGAGTGAAGTTATCACTTGTTTCTGTCATGAATTTTTGCTAAAAGATTTACTAATGTACATATGCTGTGTGTTCTTGTAATTATAAATGAGTATGATAATACATTGAAATATATTGATAGCTTGCAAGTATCATATGAAGTCGAGGGTCAGACATATGGAGTCGATTTTTGCAATTAATTAATTCAATTTGTTAATTAAGGAGGAGTTTTCCGAACAAGTTACTGCGGACGACAGACAGACTGACAGACAGGGTGATTCCAGTATACCCCTGATAATGAATCATATTGTGAACAAAGCTTTATAGGTGAAACTGATGAAAAGTCAAATTTTCACATCCAAAATGGCCGCCAGTAAGCCATCTTGGAAGCAATTTCGCACAGATTTGAAATTGACCGCGACTTACCCCCAATATAGCAGTAACCAAGCTTGAAGGCAATACGTGAAGGGTAGAGTGTGAACGAAGTAAACGCGTATGCGCACGCAACGCCAACAAAACCATAATATCCCCCGACACAAAGTGTCTAGGGGATATATCACAAAACATCCTATTCTATCGTTTTATCGTCACTTTTACTCGTTCGAGTAATTATCTATTGAAATGAATGAAAAGGCGTGTGACAAGTTCGTAGTGGGCGTGTGGGAAGGAAGGGGGTTAAGTGGTCGTGTGGGAAGGGAGGTGGTCGTGTGGGAGGGGGGGGGGTGAAAACAACGCCGATGAACAAGGAACTTGTTTAACGCTTCCCGCTGATTATGTGCAAGACGAACGCGCATTTAGGGATGAACATATGATTGTAATGGCAATGCCAAGTCCAGGGTAGTTGCAATACATTTCGCAAAATTATCAAACAATTTCATTTACAGTCACAGACAGTGTCGTCAGTGACAGTGGTGTGTGGATCTATTTGTTTCAATTTTAAGCGTATCATTATAATTTCGATATTTTTTGCCCTAAAATTGTACCAGATGCTCGGACCATCATATCAAGCATTATAAGGGGGCTTCGCACGGCTTCGGGATAAACATGAATTTTGCGGCCTGCGCCCCCTATTCTAAAATTCCTGCAGTCAGCTGGTGAGGAGTGATCGATGATACGCCTTTTAGTTTTAATGTGAATGAATGACCGACATGGCAATCATTGTAATCATACATGGTCGATCCGTGCCCACTTATGCTTATGCAACATGCGATCAAACCAAATGATATTGGTACTTGATAGGGACCAATCTTGCTATCATCAGAATCTTGAATCTTGTACGTATTGTATGATGGACTTGGATAAAAGAGGCAGAAAAATTCGAAAGAAATATGCTTCCTAGCAGTTGCAGGCATCTATGAAGCAACAAACTCCAAATTCCCGTCCCAAAGCACAAAAGCGAATGCAGACACAGAGCTAGAAGATGATATGAAAGAAGAGGTGGGATGGAGAAAAAAAAACATTCATTTCGATTTCTAACACAATGAGTGAAGTAAAATGATGTGTACCTGGTGTACTGTTCATATGTCATGATACTACTAGATGAATACGGGTCCCGACAAACAACGAAAGTTCTATATTTAAGACGAAATCGCGAAACGACGAAATTAAATTTAGTCAGATTAAGCTATTATTTCCATCATGATTGCGCTAAAAAATTATATTTGAATTAAAGCGCATTTTTTTCTGTGTTTTTGGAGATGTGAAAGCACACCCATGACGTAGGCCTACCATTCGATTCAAAACGTGGGCTCTTCTACACCTGCCCCTAGTTTCGCCACTAATTATTTTCATATTATATTTATAGACTCACATTTTGACGAAAATATTTCAAATCTTCTGTTTTATCTTTTACACTTGAAGAGACCACTCACTACCCACTATATTATCCTATGCTTGATTAATGATACAGATGACGTAACTGCATCATACAGAGTCAAAAAAAGATGTACTGTAAAGGCTCCTTGCAGGTTCAGCCTATCACAAGATGCCTTTAGGCATAGCCAAAGAAGAAGAGACCACTACCCACTATATTATCCTATGCTTGATAAATGATGACGAAACGAGTCAAAAAAGGGTATCAGGACATTTACCCCCGGACAATTACCCCCCGGACATTTACCCCCCCCCCCCAATTTAAGGAAATTTAAAATCCAATATTAAAAATTAATTTTAAACTACAGTGACCTAATTAAACTTCAAAATAAAATTTTTACACTACAGTAAATAAATCTGTTTTAGTTTTTCTCATTTTGGACGGGGGTAAATGTCCGGGGGGTAAATGTCCCAGAGGGTAAATTTCCGGGGGGTAAATGTCCGGGGGTAATTGTCCGGGGGGGGGGGTAAATGTCCTAGAACCCAAAAAGATGTACTGATTCGTATCCTCTCAAAAACCTGCATAGAAACCTGCAATGCAACTCAATTAATTGCCCTTATGGAAACACTTGGGGAAAAGCAATATCTCATTGATGTTATGTTCAAACATCTCAATGATGTTATTTTCAAACAAACACATTTGTTAATGTTCACAAAACTAACCCCCCCCCCCCCACAGAGCCATCATAAGTTGCCAGTGTAGATGATGTTTAGCCCACTTTAGCCCACTCTAGCCAATCTTTAGCCTAACATATAGATGTATTTACCTGTACACATGTGGCCATTAAAAAGTAACTCATAAAAATCCAAAATGACCATGTGGGTAGCATGTTTCAAATAAATTCCTTGCTGTTTACCAAAGAGATTTTCCGATGAGTATATTGTAATCGCCGTCGTCCGTCTGAAACCTTTAAAATCGCTACTCCTCTAATTTTAGTGGATTCACTCAAATATATTTAGACTATAGTATTGAGTGACACCCTACAAAAGTAGGATCCGATATTTGGGTTAGCTAATTTGCATATGCTAATTAGGGCAGCCATCTTGAAAATTAGAAAACTGTACTTATTTTTCAGTGGATTTTTCGAAATTACTCTGCAATAGGTCTACTTCATTTCAAAGGGGACTTGCAAACCACACTTGGGTCTGTTGAATTTTGTGTGCATGCATTATCATCCCTGTGTACAGTAAAATGAGTTAATGGGAAATACTGGTACATGAACACCTTATTTTTATTGCAGGCAATGAAATCATTGCTCTCGTCAACAAAGCACATCACATGAAGTACAAACTAGCGAAAGCGACAGACCTACAACTTCACCAGATGAGAAGACCAACAAGGCATCCAGCAAAGCGCCCATTTAGGGGCCTCTAATTCACAGAGTACCTTAGACGCCACGACCCGTCAGCTATATGGGCCCAGTGTTCAAATATATCAATAGTTCCTACCCACAGATCGACACAGCATATTTTGTGTCCGATGGGCCAACCACGCAATACAATACAGATGTAAAAGCAATTTTTACCTGTTATCTACTAAACCTTTCGAATGGAACATGAAACATGTTGACTGGTCATTTTAAGAAGCGGGCCATGGAAAGGGGGCAGCAGAAGGCGTTTGTGGAGTCTTAAAAAGAACCGCAGATCAGCTGGTTAATGAGGGTTCAGATATTACCAGTGCTCAAATGCTGTATGATGCACTTTCGCGTCATACAAATGTAACTAAGAATCTATAGGGCCCTTTGATACTTACCTCGCTGAAGTTCTTCTGAAACCCACCAGGGGAACTATGACGTTCCACCAAATCGTATATTGGTCCATTAGTCACAACAAATAAATATTCACAGCAACTGATTATTTTAGTGGGTTGAAGCATTTCCACTTAAAAATAAAACTGCAGAATCAGTTACCAAATGTCTTACTGAAATGTTTTATCGACATGGTGCATCAAAGTCGATTCTCACTGATCAAGGGCGAGAATTTGTGAATGAGGTAAATATATCAGATATGAGGTTATTTAGATAATTAGAATATAATTGTTGTAGTATATTTATTCAGAAGCTCCTTGATATAAAAGACAAGATAACTGCAGCGAATCATCCTCAGACAAATGGTTTGGATGAAAACACGAACAAAAATGAAGAGGTGAATGCCAAATATTTTTTGATCAGGAGCCTGTTTTCTGGAAAAGAATTCCTGTGTGATATCACATGCTTACTTTACAATGTATCATTTTAATGTTCACATTAATCACACTAATTCCTAAAATTGCATTGATACAAATTTTTAACAGGGCTTTGAGGAAACTTGTCAATGATAGAGGAGGTGACTGGGATAGTTATTTAGGTTGTGTGTTATTTTCCCGAAGATGCAGATGACCACAAAACATTCCCCGTTTTATCTGCTTTATCAGAGAGAGGCTAAGTACCCAGCTGAGATAGTGGAATTTCAATCTGATTTACTTTCAGTACCATGTTTGTAAAATGTCAAGAGTTTTATGATTCTAGGAATATCAGTTTAAGCGGGGATGTTGATATAAATTGTCTACTGATGAGTAAAGTTTTCTGGGAATTGCATATACCACTCTCCGTTAGAATGTATCCTTATTTGGTAATGTTTATGTATTTCCTGCACGTGATGTATGAGTCATTGTAACTGTAAGGTAAAGTAGTTATAGTTGAGGTTTCATAGAAGACAGATTGATGTCGTTTGTCTCATCTTTCCACCGTCAGGATGTTAACCTCGGTTAACATTTAAAAGATGGTTAACATTTAAAATATCTTTAATAGTTAATTTGGTTCCTACTATGACGATTTTTTTAACAAGATGATTGACAATTTGGTTACTATTTCCTAATTTTTTTATATTATTTTTAATTTTATCATTTCAGGTATAACTTTAGCGTCTTTGTGCGGGTTTAGTTATATCTAGCCCTACCATTTCAGTAGTAAGTAAAATATAATCAGATATTAATCCACTATTGTATTATTAATTAATCCCATCTTACAACTTTTAAATAAGGGTACAACGTCCAACATGTCACTTATATTAAATTTAATGTAAATAACGTTACATTTGTGTTATTAGGCACGCCGAGTTCGAATCCTACCTCGAGTAGATTCCTTCATTGGTGGTAAGTACAATAAATATAATGAGATTTTAATTCAATGTTGTATTATATAAACATCATAAAATATAATTCTCGTCCAGTTGTTACTATTTCCTATTTTTTTTATTAAATTTTATCATTTTACAACGTCCAACATGTCACTTATATTAAATTGTATGTAAATTTTTTAACTTTAGTGTTATCAGGAAAGCCGAGTTCGAATCCTACCTCGAGTAGATTGAGATGTTTTATGTTTCGGTACTTTGTTATTAAGTTATTTAACCTGTACCGTAGGTATTTGGTAATTTTCAGTCCCCGGGCCTGACAGAGACTTAACTGTAGAAGCTGTGACATCGACAAGTATCAGGGTAAAGTGGACTGTACCTGCTGTGAGTAACGGTATCATTACTAGATATAGACTTTGGTACAGACATAGGAAATACAAGGCTTGTTCCACCTCCCAACCAGGAAACTTACATAAATAAAGCTTTAACAATGCTATGTGCCAATTAGCTTATTCTTAGTTATTGATATCTACAGTATACACAAATTTTAATCTTAGTCACAATAGTATAGCAATAATCTGCACATTTATGCAAGGTATCAATTCTTATGATAAGTATCAATAATTTTAGTGTTGTCTTTGTTTTGTTAGTATTATTGGGGTTCAAATCTGGAAAAAAGTTGGATCTGCTGAGGTTGACATCTCTGATAATGGTATATTTTGTTGAGATGATATTATGGTGTATTCAGTATTCGGTAAATAATTTTTTGCTTTCCGGCAGCCAAAGTGAAGAGAGAAGTAGGTTAGCTAAGCTGACAAAAGAGCATAATTATCAAATACAGGTTTTTTTTCTTCATGATGTACAGTACGAAAATCGCTGTAACCGAGTCAGTGATTGGTTTAAGTTGTATTATTGAATCACTTGTATACAATGAAATTTAAAGACGTCGACGCCCATTTATCACTCGCCAAATATGATGAATCGTGTTGGAATTTCCGATTTATTTCGATATTCTGACAGCGATAGTGCAGGAAGCAGGATACTGGGAATATAGTAGTGAGTAGCTAGCAGCCATAGATTTTAGTTAAATATTTGGAAGTATTCATTTAGAATTCAACTTTGGTTATGTTTAAATCTCATTGTCCTGTTCATTTCAGGCTCAACAGTCGAGGTGGTACAGGATGGTGATGGAAACCTTGTTGGTATTTATTTCGAGGACTTTGATATGATGAAGGAGACCTTAAAAAATTTCCAGAAGTGTAGTTCGTAGATGCTACTTACAAACTAAATAATTTAAGGATGCCGCTCTATGTACTTCTTGTTGAAGATGGCAATGGTCTTAGTGAAATCGTTGCTATTTGGTTGTTTTCAGTCGAAGACCAAGATGCCATAAGGCACATGACAACTATTTTTGTGGAGAAAAATGATGGGGTAAATGAAAAAGTAATGGTTGTCATGGGCGACAAAGACTTTAATGAACGTGAAGTCTTTGCAAGGAAATTTCCAAATGCAAGGTTGTTGATATGTCTGTATCATGCCCTAAGATATTTTTGTCGTGAGATAACGTCGGAGAAATTGGGATAACGTCAATGCAACGTGAATTGGCATTGGACTTTATTCAAAAGCTGTCGTATGCCAAATCTGAGGAAGAGTATGACCAATTGTATGGTAATCTTGTAGAATCTGTACCTGCTAGTGTGATACAATATTATAACGATAACTGGCATGAGATGAAGGAGCAGTGGTGCATGTACGCAAAGATGAAATCTGGAAATCTACAACAGACTGGAATTAATCAATCAAAAAAAAAAAAATCTGTTCTGACCAAGCATGCCTCTTGCAAGAGACTTTGTTGTAAAGTTCCTGATACTGCTTAAAACGTTACGCAATTAGAGAGACCACATTGCAGTCAATATTGTCCAGAAATTGTCTGTGACCCAGTACACAGATATGTCACCAAGAGTATAGGCACCAAAAAGGGTCGACACCGTATGCCTTTGAATCAACAGCTCAAGCTAATGTTTTAGTTTACTGATTTAGAAGAATATGCTACAATTAATGCGGCTGAGGGTATCCTAACCGTCAATTCACACGCGTGTGATTGTTGTTTCCGCATGTCAACATTTTTGCCATGTAGGCATATCTTTGCATATCGAAACAGAAAAGATGAGGATTTGTTCGATATAGATCCATACAAAAGCAAAGGGCTAACGTAGCACTGACCACCACGTGCTGTGCCATTCGTTCATTCACCATCCCCCATTTAAATTTTTGTCTTCATTAATTATAAATTGTCATCTTGTACTATGTAATGTATCAGCGAATTCACAGGCCATAAGCCTTGAGCTTTTACTGTGTTGTATCTTAATATTTATTGTTTTTTTTTTGTACTACATGTATTTCAATTCAATAAATAGTGTTTAAATCAACCAGTAGGTGATATGTTGTGGCATGTTTGTCCGTCAGGTCACAGGCGCTTTTTCAAATTTTTTTTCATTTTTTTTTTGCCTGATCTGACCCAAGACCCGGACTTATAAGGAGGACATCTAAGTATTAATTCCTCATTCCTCTTTTCTTATGACCTGACCTGACCCTATAACTACTCCCAATTCGTATCAGTCCTTTGGTCACCCCCCACGACGTGTAATCAACCGACCAATCAGCGACGAGCGTTGAGACGCGTATTACGCGCGTAATCTCACGCTATATAAGCAGCAGACCTCGCGGAGCCCTCATTTACCAGCTGGATGCCACCACGTAAACGTCAAAGAAGAGGATACTCACTAACACAATTCGGATCACCACACTGCGGACCCTTTAACGACATCTTAGAAAAATCAACTGGTAAGTTAAACTTACGCTTATTTGTGACTCAGTAAAATTAAGAGGATAAGTTATAGGGTCGGGTCTAATTAAAACTTAATATTATAGGGGGAATTGACGAAATCTGTAGAGACCACGACCTCGAATACGGAGACTTGATTAAGACACACGGTGCATGGGCAACATATTTAAAGTACAACAGTGCGGACCAGAAGTTTTTGAACCGTGCCAAGGGTGTGGGTGGATTGACTGCGAGACTAACATCAGGTGTTTTCGACCTAAAAAGACGCATATTACCAGACATGTCAACGCCCATGAGTACAGAGGCCGTAGGTCGACTTCTCGCAGACGAACCCTCATTAAAGAGACAGAGGAGGTCGACGGACGACGAAACAGCAGCTAATAGACAAGGAAACATGACAATACCAATATACAAACAACCAAACAATCTAAACGTCAGCTACACACAAAAGGGGGTCATACAATTCAATGGGTGGTCAAATGCAATGGCAAACGGGGCCTTCGGACCAACAGCAACAATATACGCATCAGCACTAAGAAGTTTCAACTTTAAAATAAGAACAAGAACAGGATTTGAAATATTTCCAAAATCAGCAGCAATAGGACTACACGACCAATTTGTAATCAACGCATCATCAATAACACTATGGCCAATGAGTCAAGAACAACCACTAGGAACAGATAAAAACACAGTACAAGAACCACTAATACTATTAAAAACAGCAGTGGACTGGGACCTAAAAAGAACAGACGCAAACAACTGGTGGGGGTCAGACTACGTAGATGCAGATTGGCTACAAACAAAGAAAAATTACCAAACACACCAACTAGGAAACATGCAAACAGTACTACAAATACCACACTCGACAATAACAACATCAATACAAGATACAACAGACCCAACAAAAACAATGAGACAAGTTAAAATAGGAAATCAACATGACCTATACGACCTAGCATACATGGACAACTGGAACAGCGCCGCATTATTAATGCAACTAATAGTATACGGCGACACAGTACGAGCAGACCTATCAAACAAACAAACACTGATAACAATACCAGTAGAAATAAACTTCAATGTGACTCTAATTAACAGACAATGAGTGAAACGACAGCATGGATGAAAGAACGAGACGACGTACAAAATTACATGGTAATAGAGACGGACAAAAACTGGACAAGATATGAAAAAGAGAAACATTTAAGCAGGGTTGCAACTCGTATATTTCAGTTCAAAAAATGGCGCAAGCAGCCCTTACAGCTAAAACAAGGCATCAAGAACGAGGTAGTAACTGGTCATTTACCACCACCAACATGCACGACATCTACATCTCCGAAACCGAAGGTGCGAATACAATCGACGTATATGTCGGGCCTCAGGAGTCAGACGGAAGCGCCCACGGAGTGGTCATCGTGGTTGCCGGAGAAGGCAAAAGCCGAGCCAACAAAATCAGCAGATCCACCGTTATGAAATTGTTAATTAAGAACAAAATCCAATTAAGAGAAGGATATCTACAGTTATGCAAAAAGTTGGCAGCGTACATCCAATACATGTACAAAACAACTAACACTATTCCGGACAAATTAAAAAAGAACTTAACAGCAAAAAACAACAACAGCGATATGGATTACTTCGGTGAAAAGGTCAAGCAACTATACAAAGAGATCGGAGATAAGCCACCCAGTTCCGTGTGGACAAACATATTGATTAAAGAATTTGGGTACAACATACCCGAGTTAAAAGTAAGAACATCCTACAAAAACTGGCCTGTCAATCTCGATTTCGATTTGAACAAAGCCTTAAAAGAACACGCGTGTGAGGAGAGAAAGAACCAAGTGGAATAATACAAAATAGTCCACACATATTGTTCCATGGGTCGGCAGGGAGCGGAAAAACCCTGTTGGGCAAAAT
>JAYJLZ010148866.1:0-12396 GCA_036873915.1 Tubulanus ruber | reverse complement strand
TCTTACTCACTGACAATGATAAATCATCATCAAAGTCAATGAGGTTAAATGATGCAATTGTCTCACTGTTAAAATACACAGTCTTAGTTTCCTCTTTACCATCTTTTTCCCGAGAAAGTTCCACTTCGGCGGATAAGTTCCATTTCACACCATTGGGTATTGACATCCTCTCACTTATGGCCTGTCTAATCCTGTCCTTCATGGAGGTAATGAATAGAACTATATCGCCAGCCAAATAACTTTTCTGGACGAAATCTGAATGTACACAGCCTTCTACTAAGAGCAGCTTCTTCCATGGGTATTCGACGGATGATCTTGACCGTCTCCGCATCCCACATAATGCTTTCTCTATATCCCTGCTTGATACGCTAAACAGCCCTGATGGCAATATCTGACACGCCAGCCATCGCCTAGCCTGGTGTCTCCGAAAGTTTGCTTTTTGGTAAAATTATTTGGAGCAGTGTTGACCCCAGAACTGAGGCTCTTCATGTGTTTTCTTTTAGAAACACAGGAAATCACGTGATCGGAAATAACTAATGAAACAGACAGATTAACTACTATAAAAGATAGAACTGAGAAAACATAACGAATAAAATTTAAACTAAATTATCTTTTTTTATCAGGTGACCAAAGACTAAGACGTTGAATGTTTAAGCACACTGTTTACCAGTTATTATCGGTATTACATAAAAGAAGTATTCTACAGGCAAAATAGTTACTTAAGCCACATGAACAATTAGACAGGGGTATACTGGGAAGTAAATGTCTACCCTTCAAACAACTACCAGGCACCAGGGAGTCCTTTGTGACTGATGTCGTTGTATTGGTCTCTGACTTGAATATTACGAGATATGTATTGGTCTCTGACTTGAATATTACGAGATAAACATTCATCAAAGTCTTTACGTAGCAATGTTCACTTAGACATTGAAAGCCGAGTAAGAGTTGTAATATTACTTTTACCAAAAGGGGAAATCGAACGTATTCGAATTTATTCATGTACAATAATGTAATTACTTCAAAAACTTCGCATAAACATTAAGGCTTTATTTTAGATGCAAATTTAAATTATTCTACGCACGTTACAATGTTAGAACAAAGGGTTCAAAAATTAATCAATCCATTAAAATCACTCTCAAAGATTACAAAATCATATCACCTAAATATTATATATCGGTCATTTATTCGACCACACTTTGACTACTGTGATATCATTTATGATAGTGCTACAAAAACAAATCTAATTTTCCAGTGGCTGGCGTTCCGCCCCTGTGTGCTTGGAGAAAATGTCCTATATTTTGCCTTTTTTTGTCCTTAAAAATCCCGTCGTCGTCGGCGTTTTATCGGAATATTTTCACGACTTCACTAGAGTGACGACTCACTTTTCGTATACCTTTTTCGTATACCTAAAGACAGAATGTGTAAAAGCCTTCTTTGCAAGTAAATTTCTCTACCAAAATTCTAACCTGCAGTCATCACTCGATATATTGCGAACCAGAACATAATCCTCATTCAGCAGAACGCAGTGGTCAGGCTGGTTAAAAAATAAAAGTAATCAATGTGACGAAAAATGTGATGGTGGCATTTTTTCCTATTTTTCACTTGGTGGCATTTTTTCCAGTGGCAATGCCTGTGTCTCAGTATTATTCTGCCATTAGGAAACTCCTCAACCCCCTTCAATCTTCTACAGGCTAATTGGATCTTAAAAGTCATTTACACCATACGATATAATCCAATTTGGAATCTCGCAATAAATTATAAGCTTTCGATGAGGTGGCGTACATGGCAATACACCATCGAGCTGGTAGAGGGTGCAATCTCACCTGACGTTTATCGGTTTTTGACTCAACCCGTTATTGCCACAAGCGATCAGCGATCGAGTTTGGCTGATGGTGGATTTGACTTTATTATTGCTTCGAATGATATTGATTTCTCAATTTTTTCTATATTTTCTACCTCTTCCAATTTTTTAAGTAAAATCTCACACGACATATAATTATTCCTGGCATGAGACGATACTAAACTTGCAGCCGAATCCTTGGGTTTTTTTGCTGACGCGACCAAATAATTTTTGCAGATGTAATGCACATAGTGACAGTATAATTTACACAAATAAGCTCTAAAATAATTGGTACAGTTAATGTTTTAGCTTGCCGAGTACTGTTCTGCTCACCTTATACATTTACCAAACTGGCATGTAAATGTTAAATAGGTTCTAGACTTCATGTGACAATTTGTTTCGGGTTGATTTGTCTACTCCTGACCGAGGAAAGTCCAATTTCTTACCCCTTCTTACCCCCACCCCTTCTTAACTTGCAGCCGAATCCTTGGTTTTTTTTGCTGACGCGACCAAATAATTTTTGCAGATGTAATGCACATAGTGACAGTCCTGCATATGAATATGATATGGGTATTAGTGGACAGTAGTCCTGCATTTGAATAAAATATGACAAGTAGTCCTGCATTTGCCAGGACAAGCCCCGTTATGCATGACGGCAACAATAACACGTCTGCTGATCCAGATATATGTACATGTAATCGACCAGTTAAAAGCATCGTTTGTTTGGCATGTGGCCATTGTTTTGAAGGGAGGCTAAGGTCTCATTGACCAAAACATCTTAATTTTATCCATCTTACGGACTTACAATGCTGTCCAAATCGAGATTGTCAGGGGAACAATCGCCTCAAAGAATTTAGCTAATCTCTCTTTTGAGAGGAAATTTTAGTTGTAGTAGAAGGCTCTTACAAGCATCATTTGCACCTAAAAATACATCATTACAAAAATGGATCATTGTAACAGTACTGAACCCTCCTCCGCATTTCCTCTATTAAAATATATTACACATAAAACAATAATTGATAATGTCCACAATACTAAAGCAACTTTCATCTCAACCCACACACTCGCAACCAGTCTAACAATCAAACCAATAATAATGCCATACGAAACTGAAAATATGATGATGTTGTTCATTATTTACATTTTACATCAAGATGGCACCTAACCTTCATTACAAATATTACCATTTTACATCAAGATGGCACCTAACCTTCATTACAAATATACCCATTTTACATCAAGATGGCACCTAACCTTCATTCCAAATATTCCCATATCCCATAACATACTTAAAATACAAAAAAAAGCATATTTCATCGACAGTCCCCTGACTGAACATCTCCTCTTCGTCGGCGACGCCTGCGCCTCCGCAATTGTAATTGTATACATGTTTTTACATCTGAACTTCCAACATATACAAAAAAATTTACACTCAATAACAAAAGTATATTCCTGGGAACACAATCTCAGTAGCTTGGATTTCCTCTTCACAGTAGTCGGTCATGAAATATCTAGGTTCGACAATTTTGTTCCACTGTTTGAAAACTTGTAAAGCCTCCACTTTACTATCTCTCGTTTCATCTTCTATTATAAAGGAACCAAACACGATGTAATTAATGTTTGTTTTAAAAACAATGAAATAAAGTGGGAGGGCATATTTTTGAATCGCTGTCGATAGTTTTCAATAATTTGTGACCGTTTAAATGACATTTCCTCTAAATTTTCCCTTTTTGTACCATGCGTCGGATCATAATTCGTTTCAATATCGAGTTCGGAGTGGTTATAATTTCAATGTCATAGGCTTCAAATATGGCCGCCAAGTGACCTTCTTGCAGACCACGCATTTTCGTAGAATCCTTTTGACTGTAGATCGCAACGAGGGTAATTTGCATCCATACCAGGATGTTTATAAATAAAAAAAGATTAACCTTTAATCCTAATTAGGAACAATACCATTATCTGACATCCATACACTGTGTTAGGTGTGGCCTGCTGTTAAGGCTTCACAGACAACCAAAGACGACAACCACGATCCAATCATATTGACAAGACTGAAGGCATATATTTCTATATAGTAAACTCTATTCCTTTTTCTTTCTTTTTCCCCGCTAGAGGACTCTTGTGATTTCCTGTGCACAGTGCATATAACTGCATGAACCTGAATAGTAGGAAGCATAGAATCACGAAAGCTGATAAACCACGGTAACTGACGTCGAAATATATACGGGTAAAAATAATTAATGCGAGAGCGTAACACAAACATGATCAGACAGATATCAGTCTGTGAGGCGATTAGATATCAGTCTGTGAGGCGATTATTTAAAGGTAACCTCTAGTTTAGAGAATGAAAAACCTACTTACTATCAGGAATAAATACCATCTTAATACACCCACACTTAATAAAATCGAATTTTATTGAATTATGTGGAGACAAGCATGTTCTGTGATAGTATTTTTTGCAGTCAGAACAAACAACATAATCTGCCTTGTCTGGCAACTCGCAACACCCAAACCTAACATAATTGGTGTCACTTGTTTTGGCACTCTAATTAAAAACAGGGCGTCATCAGTTATATCTTCTAAAGATTTCGGGTTGAAAAGAACCTTCATAACATGTAAGAAAAATGAATATTTACCTCATTATAGAAAATCTCAAGATATAATAGCAACTAAAGTAATTTCCAAGCTACTTTCAGTGAGAATTTAGAAAATAAAACTCAGTGATCAACGTATATTTTGAAATTGGTGTCATCGATCCATCTCATCTTTTTCAGACAGGGAACCTAGATTTGCAAAAAATTGAACAAGCAACAATAATAGTTTCTGATACATTTAAACGTCTTCAATACAATTCTATCAGTTGCAGCACTTTGAAGAAGTGCCGCGAAAATTGCAGGGTTAAACCTTTCAAAGAGTTTAATGAAGCCCACTCCACAAATGATAAGCCTCTTTTTTCAAGATCAAGTAAAACCTACAAAATAAACGTTTTCTTGCAGCAACGTCTTCAATAAAGGGTTAAACCTTTCAAAGAGTTCAATGAAGCCCACTCCACAAATGATAAGCCTCTTTCTTCAAGATCAAGTAAAACCTACAAAATGGGATGATATGAAGAAATTAGAAAATTCTGATGTCTCGTATCCGTAGGCCTATATTAAATCCGTATATTAAGTTGTAAAATCAAATTGACCACGGATTCTGCCTGAAAGTGGTTCTCAATACCATCTAGGTTTAGAATGCTGCACATAAGAAGTGAAAAACTATATTCCACAATCTTCTTCCTCAGACTGGAGGGCTTTAAATAATTCATATCAACTTACAGAGTCCTCAATACCATCTAGGTTTAGAATGCTATATAAAAAAACATGCTAATCTGAAAAAATCTTTGTGTATTGAAGTCCTGCACATAAGAAGTGAAAAACTTCCAAATATTCCGCAATCTTCTTCCTCGGACTGGAGGGCTTTAAATAATTCATATCAACATCAACTAACAAGTCAACAATACCATCTAGGTTTAGAATGCTATATAAAAAACATGCTAATCTGAAGAAATCTTTGTGTTTTGAAGTCCTGCACATAAGAAGTGAAAAACTAGGAAATATTCTGCAATCTTCTTCCTCGGACTGGAGGGCTTTAAATGAAGACCTCAGTGCGCAGTGTCACTGGGACATTCTGAAATATTTATACACACTTGCATTTAAATTGTTGTATATTCCAATGAGAACTTTTGCCGGAGAATTCACATATCCCGTGCAGATGTCGTCCCAAGCAACCTTGCTTTGCACAGATGCAACCAAATTGTTTACTATATTAACTGAAGGTATCTCATAATCTGCAAAAATCTAAGAAATGGTATTGTTTCACTGAAATAGAGGGCCTTACCCTGGTTTATTTATTAATGTCAAGTAGTATATCTATACAATATATTACACAGAATTCTGAATTCAAACAATGAAGACGCCCACAATAACACGAATTTATGAATGACCATAACATGACCACTTGAACAAAGTGCGAGGTACTTCAGAATGTAGCTGTGTCGCGCTTGTTCTCCATTTCAAACCCCTCGCCGCCGCATCACCGCTATGATGTGCACGCTGTTTTTATGCCTATGGTATGTTTGTTATAATTGTTTATAAGTCAGTGGAAGATGTGATGATTTTTAGGGTAATTGCAATGTGTGGGTGGTGTACAGTCTCGCGCGCAATAAAAATGTTGCGATCTTATTTATGAAGTTTGTTCCTTGCAGTAAATACGTTTGAGAGATCAACTGTCACTTCCCTACCCTCCCTGATAAATGGACGATTATTTTCGCTAGATGTATTTATTCGTATAATGCGTACCAGTAGACAACAAATTACGATTAACTACAAGAAAATAAAATTTGAAATTTTTAAGTAAATATTCCGATTGAAGTAAAATCAATAATTAATAGAATAAAATCAAATCTAATATTAATTGCTTAAAGTTCTAACATCATAAAGTTTGCTTACCAAGTTAAGACCATCATTCCCTTAATCCATATATTACACAAATCCTTACGCTGCAAAATCCAAAACAAAAATGCCCCGAATACCGCCAAAGAGTAAGTTGAAACAGGGAGTTGAAATAAGTTCAACTCCCTGGTTGAAATTATGGTGCTAGAGAATTTTTAATCCTACATAGCTTTCCATTTTAAAGATACATTTTGAACATGTTTTTTCTTTCAAAAATATATACTTCTTTACCTTGGATTTTCTTTTGCCTTGCAAAAACAGAATAATTTTTTATCATCTCCAACTGTTTCAAGGGTGACCAACTTGATACTCTTCTTGATTTGATAAATAAAACTCGTGCGTTGATCTGCATAATGTTTATAATTTCAAATTATTCTGGCGTATCTTATGATTGTTTTTTTCTGCACCTTATTATAAATTAATGTTATTTCATATGTGACGAAGGTTAGCAGATAGATACCTTTGGACGTGGGTTTGTTTAATCTCAATGCAGACTTGAGATTCTTATTGACACGATCAAGCCCGATATAATGAAAATATTGCAGGTGTCCAATGCTTATGTCATCTTCATCCTACTCTTTTGCATCCAGCATTATTATGGTCCCATTATTATCACCACAGTAAATCACAAAATCACACATCTGGAAATCAGCTGTAGCCTGCACACGAATCTGCCCATGATGTCAAAATGGATTCCTCTGTTAGATATCACTCACAGGAGGTATAAAGGATATCTTCTAGCGGTATACGTTAAAAATGCCAGAGGTAAAATGCCAGAGGATAAAAATGAAAAAATAAAATATATGAAGAAATGCATTGATCATATATTTTACAGCAAGCCAAAATTTTACTCTTAACCGTTCCGTTTTTCCCGGAATCCGTTCCGTTTTGTAATAGTTGAGCTTGAATAAAGGTGCGAGGACGTTCATCGTCATCGGTTATTGGGATGGGTACCGCTCTATCCCTCACGAATCTCACTGCATTATCAAACTCGTGATTGTTAATATAATTAAAAATTTCCGTTGGCATTTTCAAAACAAATGAATTACAAATGTTTAGCTGAAAGTAGATAAAACAAAACCTGAAATTACAAAGTGAAAATATTATAACCTAAATCATTTTCAGACTTGCCTTGGTGATATGTCGCCTCCATTCTGTTGTTTCTGGTCTTTGTTCCGATCTTGCCATTGTGTCTCAAAATGGCCTCGATGTGCCCTGTTCAGCAGTCTGACTTCTCGGTTATCAGACGAGGCATCTCCTGGGAAGTTTGTCACCAATGCAACTAGACACTAAGGAATATATATGCGGTTAATTTAGAGCCGTTATTGTGCTCCCCGAGTCGCCTGTGGATATCGCACGTCACGCCTATATAAACCACGTCAGGGTAGTTTTGGCAGCACAACGTAAAATCGAAAATCCACAAATAATACTAAAGACAATTTTTGCACTATATAATTAATTATTATTAAGACACACAATAAATGGTACAAGCAATGAAATATAAATACAACTCTACCTTCATTACAGTTATTCGAAATACAACAAATTTCCTTCTTAAAGTCAGTCTAGTGATAATATTCCCATTACCATCCAAACACAATGAGTACCAATATCCAAATTCCTCTCCGCCCATGCAAGCACCGAGTCCCGCAAAAGAATGAGAATGTCGATGTAGACATGTTCAGCATGTAGACGAACCCAATGTCGAATGCGGGCAACTCGCGCAATATCTGCACATAGGCGTACTGTACTGCACATAGGCGTACTGTTATCTCCTTGGCATTCTCTCAATGCAATCTAAACGGGTAAGTGTAGCATCAATCATGTCTTGGATTGGATTGACTTTTCGCAACAGATCTTTCATGGCGTTGATTGTATCCATCCTCAGTCAAATTACATGTTGAAACCGTGTCAACATAATTTTTACTTAATACACTTAAGTCAAATTCAAATTACACGTGGAAACCGTGTCAACATAATATTTAGTTTGTTAATACTCTGTCTTTTCTTAAGACAAACTAAAAAGATGCCTTCCTTAAATTGTCAAAAATAATAACTCTAGTATGACAGCCACATTGTATACAGTGATTCAAAATGAACAAGCTTTAACCTTTTTGTCGAAATCAGTTTAGTTTGTTCTCCATGTCTATCTTTATGACGGCGGCACTGGATGCGATGGCTCGATCCTTTATTAACATCCTCCTCTTTTATCCGAACTACAGAATCAGCTTGAGCAGCATATAAACTATAAAGATTACTGTTGCCTTCCGTTATTTGTTTTGTGAATTTCAAGTTATCTTTCTGATTGACATACGAGACTTAAACATCTGTACCAACTTGAAGATAATTCCTATAGGCTGCTGATGATAGATAAGGTACATAATACATATCTTATAACCAAAAAGAAAGTTAATAAAAATTACAGATTAATAGAAATACCTTTTCGTTGGAGTTTCCAAAGGATACTTACACAAATGCAGTTGTCTTCTTTTGATATGACATCAAAAGGTTGGTTAAAGGATCTCTCTGTCTCCCTCTCTCTCTTATGAACCTTAGGAATATTCGCCGGTGTACGTTTGTTCTGCTCAACATATTGAAGTGACAGCTTTGATGTATTAATTCGACTCAAATCTTGGGGAGTGTTTCTCAAACGATAATATATCCCGTATGGAATATGAGTGTCTTTTGTCGACTTACTTGATGTAAAAAGCAACGGCTCTCATTGATAAATACACCATTTTTAGAATGGCCAGTGAGAAAAATACACATATCGGTCCGAACAGTTTTCCTTATTTGGTAAAATGACAGCAACAGGTGTATTTTCCTTTTCTACAGTGTTTTATGCAGTGATTATACCGATCTTCATATACCCACCCATTGTCTTTCATTTCACTTAATGGTCCATCTGCACTGGATAAAGGTGAACACATTTAAAACTTAAATCTCCCAAGTAAATCTCCACGTATCAAATCTCCACTTCTCTCAGCTACCTCTTGCTTCACTACACTGTTATTTTCACAGATACTTGAAGAGATATATTCCCAGGTACTTGACTTGTTCTTTAAACAATCTACAGCTACACAATGATGAATTTTGATTTGTGATTTTTCGTAATGTGTTCATTTATATATGAACTACAATATAATTTACCACACAAGGCACTGAATTCGCGACTTGTTTACAGAAATTACTGCAGTGAAAATGTCCAGGCTTTACAGGATTTTTAATTTATAGATTTAATTTTAAATTTCAATGAATATACAGGAACTCAAGAATGTTTTTTAATTTGTATTCTTTGGCATTTTTCAACGTTATTTAGTTTTTTCTTTATGCGTCCTTTTATATCTTGAAATGACACAGAAAACGTATTGTGCACCAATTCTGAAAAGATAAAGAAAGGCTGTGTAGGCTGTCAGAAAACTATTTTTTATTTGGCATATAAATCTCAGGTAATCAAACTTGACAGATTTGTCTCTGGCTAGGGACACCACTTACCACAAATTGCAATCACTTTTTCTGCATCAAGAGAATGTTTAGCAACCTTATATTGATGGGCATTTGATGCGCGTCCAGTCAACGAGTGAGTCGAAAGTATCTCCCTGGACCACATCATATCCATTAAGGCATACGAATATGATTTTGCATCACCATTCAATGCCAAAATCCTTTTCTGGGCCAATTCCGGGATTGAACCTTAGTACCTGCATAAATGTCTATTAATTTGTGTTAAGGCTTGAATTTGTTGAATTAACATTTGGACCCCGTATAGAATGAGTTAGATTTCTGGTGGCTTTTTCGATGGGCTCGTTGCAGTTAGGTAGTGGTGGATATGTGGTTGGCTGTAAAAAGGAAAAATAAAATGTTGTGAATATTTGGTGAAAATAAGTATATAAAAAGGTTTATAAAAATTACTTTGTAAAACAGAAGATTGTTACCCGGAAATTTGGCTGTTCCGCTTGTTTCAGCAAACCCGCCCACAAACCCAAACTTCTATATACAAACTATAAAATAATCTAAACTAACAATGCATAGTCTTCAAGATGATTGGATCCAATGGCTCCGGCATGTCCGGTGGAGGACATTGTTTTGTCAAAAGATCTTCTTTTGTATAGAAAAAAATTGCCAATACACGAACCATGGCCTTGCCTCCTTTCTCACACTTGCCGTGTATGATGTTGTATCAATGGCCATGAATATAGACATCGCCATCAATATTCTACATCTACAAGACATAAGATTCACATAATATACACACACTAAATAATGATATCTTCAGCAATTATGGCCAACATTTCTCATGTAATGACAACACAGAAAAACAGATATGATATTTTAAGGTTATATAATAGTAGTAGAAAAACACAATTGAAAGCAGTAGTTATCCAATATACCTTGGACGACTTAAAATACAACTCGACAGCCGTCCGACTCGAGGTAGAGCTATTTCTGGGGTAGATGTTTACCTACAAATAGTCCAGTCAACGAATGTGTAGAGAGTATCTCCTTAGACCACATCATATCCATTAAGGCATACAAATATGATATTGCATCACCATTCAATGCCAAAATCCCTTCCTGGGCCCTTTTAAGTGTAATTCCGGGATGACTAAAAATCATGCATGTTTTCCACTTATTTTTCAATGCCTTTCTGACGGTATGAAATGCACTTATTTGAGAACTTACGAATTCAGAAGACACAGTTTTACAGTCATCAGCTTCAATGATGGTAGCAGTGTTTGTCTGAACCAGCAGTGCATGGACTAATGAGATATCTGCACTGAAAGATTACTCATTGTAAGGATGTACAAGAAGTGCATATCCAGTGTACTAAATAAATGAGTACAATGCATAGTCTTCAAGATGATTGGATCCAATGGCTGCGGCATGTCCTGTGGAGGACAATGTTTGTAAAGACACGAACCATGGCCTTGCCTCCTTTCTCACACTTGCCGTGTAATGTTGTATCAATGGCCATGAATATATACATCTCCATCAATATTCTACAAGACATAAGATTCACATTATATTCAAACAATATATAATAGTATCTTAAGCAAATGGAATAATCACACAATTTATCCGGTACCTGTACCCTTACACCTAGGGGCGCTAACTAAACATAATCGTAACATTACCAAAATATTTATATTTTAAAGTGAACATTTAATTTTACATTAATATCATGCAAATTTTTCAAACTTTGAATAACTTACCTATTCTATTACTTTTAGTTATCATTAGGTTTTGAGCAACACTATGCTTCAACTGACCAGTTAAGATTTCCAATTGCTCTGTTAATTTACAAATTGTACTCGAGAAATGTTCTACATCTTCATGTTGAAATTCATTCAATCAAATTTTACAAATTCGATACACATACCGGTACGCTGTACTTAGTCGACAATGACTTTAGAGATCTTAAAAACCCTTGCAAGAACCCTTCTTGCAAAAACAACACATGTCACATGGATTGAACTCGCCAATCAACAATGAGGATCACAATATAACAACCCCACCATCACATCTTACACCACATGTCACATGGATTCTTTTTACATTTGCAGCGGTGTCACTTTTGCACTTACATACACTGGCTTTAGTTAAAGATCCTAGAGAAATCCTTGGACAATCTTCCCAACCAAGAACAGGTACTTCCATTAAATTTTGGAATGGAATCTTCACCACTGTGTTTAGTTAAAGATCCTAGAGAAATCCTTGGACAATCTTCCCAACCAAGAACAGCTATTCCTGTACTTCCATTAAATTTTTTTGAATGGAATCTTCACCCAAAGCGGTATCTACAACTCCATTTTTTGTCCTAAGAACATTGCAATTATGAAAGAAAATCAACAGTTTTATGTGAATTTATGTCAATTGAATACATTCACCATTATACCATTATTGCCTTCAAATCTATAAAAGTATTACCTTCAAATCTATACATGTTTAAGTATTACCTTTTTCTTTGTGATGGCTGTATGCTACCAAACTTCTTCACAAAAACCCCAGCAACCCAGCGCGGGAGAACACGAAATGTATCATTCTCACCTACACTGAATACTT
>JAYJLZ010148532.1:0-23960 GCA_036873915.1 Tubulanus ruber | reverse complement strand
AGTTAAATTTAAGGAAAAAAGGGACGATTGGAAGGATAAAATACGAACCCATGATCAATGACATTTTAAATGTATAGGTGAAAATATGTAGAATTGAAAATTGATTTGCTTGTTCTCGTACTGGTAAATTTAATGATTATTAAAAAATAATTGATAAAAAAAAAATTCACTAGCACTTGCACTTATTACATGCATATCAAGATAATAAAAGCATTTCTGGACCGTAACAGTGTTTTTCAAATCCTGTAAAGAAAGAGATTTGTGGACTGCGAAACTTTCTTTGTGGGTGAAACTTCAGCCCCCCCCCCCCACGTAGTCTGTATGCAACCATGGCCATTCAGGGGCGGATCTAGGTTTTAACTAAACTACTTTACTGAACATTTATTCACTTTGTAACTTGTCATTTGCGCCGAAGGCTCGACGTCTATACGGGAGGTTTGGGGGTTCCACCCAAGAATTTTTTTTTCAATAGTGCCCGGAAATCAAGTTTTACCAAGTTTCTGAATGAAGTTGGTAAATGGAAAGAAATATTTTTTATACCTTGCATATATTTGTTTTGTGTCATTCTTTTAAATCCCTTGAGAATATATTAATCCAATAATAAATCAAACCCGGACCTTTACTACCACCCCCTCTTCTCAACGGTTCTGCACGAATTAAGAGAATGATATAATTTTTAAAAAAAGGCGTAAATCATGGAATCCGGCCGCGGAAGATTCACATCCCTGAGATTTCACTGGGCCGCCCGCGAATTTTTTTTTACTCAACCTTTCGGGCAGTACAGTATTATACATTTGTTCGTGGGCCATTGACCAATCAAAAAGCGGTGTAGTGGTATTTAACCGTACCCTATCATCACTGATTGGCCGAGTCCTCTGTCATATACGGTTAAATATCCACTCTTTACCAAGTGGTTCAACGTCATCAACACGTACACTGCCCGAAAGGTTAAGGAAAAAAAGTTGTATGCACAGTGTTTCCTGTAATTTCTCAAGTAAGTTATTTTTGTGGTTGTAGGATGTTCCTAAAACATGAATTTTCCAAAAAATGGTCATGAAAAATGTCGGGTTAAGAAGTGTTTGGTAAGCTACCAAAACCCGTGAAAACGCTTCTTAGTCGATCTAAATTAAAAAAACTTAAAGATATTATTGACTTACATAGCGTATTTAAGGCTATATTTGTTTACTGTTTTACATCATAAATGTGTAGGATGTGTACAATTCTCAATAGTTTTTTGTAAACTAATAGGTAGTTTAATATAATAGATGAGGATTTCTTAAAAAATATTTTGATTTAACATAATTATCATCAATAATGTTCATGTAACATTCAAACAATGCGAGTCATTTAAGCATTTCATGGTTAACGTCATGGGATACAAAATGGTCATGGATTCAATAAAAGTTAACATAGTGTCAAGTTAAACATGTATACGTATTTCATCTTATTGAACAACAAATAAATTATAGATTACCGTACATGTACAGTACTATGAAAATTGTTCCATATTTTCATTTTACAGTAAAGGGGTGAAATAATGATGGAACGAGACCTAAAATTTATGCAAATGGCACATTGCTACTGAAATGTTAAAATAAATTAAGATCCATTACTATCTAGAAAAGTATTTAATTAACATAGGTAACCTATATAATCCCAAATCCATGGATCAAATTATGAACCTTAAAGGCTTAATTACATTTAAAAGCCCTAACATTAAATGACCGACCAATAGCAGAAAAAATTATTAAAAAATCATTGTTCACAATAATGTCATTTACCAGTACAGTATTGCTTTAAATATAAGATAAGACAGTAATCACAGCCTGATTATATCTGTTTAAACTCATAGTAAGCATCACTCGTTATTATAACAAAAATAACAATTAAGTATTGTTGCATTTCATATAAAACAATTCTAAATTGACTGATGAGGGAAGGGTAAAGGCCCCTGAGTGGGCCAGTCACTCGTCGATTATCCAGCAGATAACACTACTGATGAGAAAGATTGCTGACATAGCATCCACTAATGCACAAGTTCTAAAATTCAGCGCTTTGTTCATAGTTTAAGAACGAAATAAAACGTACACCACAGCACTTATCCAAGGGTTAATGTGTTACAATATAAATTAAAATATTCACTCTTGTATCAATACATGTACATTATTTTAACTCAATTTTTAAAATTTTAAATAAAAACAGTTTGATGCGATCTCATGGCATCTGAGATTTTTGTCATTTGGATTTTAGGGTCACCCTCCTCCAAACGACCCCCCTGCCTATGCCTATTAACTCAGCATAAAGTTATCAAACGATAAAGATTGTCATAAAAATTACTAAGAACTTATTACTTGGTTTCCTCAATTCGCTCAATAGTGCCTTGAGTTGCATTAAATACCACTTTATCACCTGTAAATAATAATTAAAATGAAAGTTAAAAATAAATATTTGTGTTTTATAAACCAATTTAAACTGAAACTAATTTCCCACACAAACATAACGACAGGGTCTTTGAAAAGATTCAAAATTGTCTGTTTTGATTTAATACTTGATTTAATACATATTTATGCTTAAGGTATTTACCAGACTTAAAAAATGTTGTTGCTTTAGGACAGTTAACGATACAAGGAAGACCATACTCTCTGGCAACTACAGCTCCTAAAACAGTGGGGAAAAAACATGATAGGTAAGATGTAACACACCCACAAAATTGTGATAAGGAAGATGAAGAATTATTTTTTTTTGGTTAACTAGTAGTACATGTACCGGGACAGGTAAAAAATACGCATTCTTGCATATCACGACCAAAACTTTAGTGATAACATTCCTACCATGAGTGGTTGAACTTTTGATTATTGATTATTGCGTCCTATATGTAATACACGTTATTTAATTAAATCGTCCAAAATATTTAAAAAAAGGCCAGCATGTTTCCATCTTGAATTGATGTAGTTTTCTTATGACAGTGGTGTGCATAGCTAGAAAATTGACTTACCATGGGATAGAAGGCCACCAATCTCTGTAACTAATCCACTGATTAAAGGAAAGTACGGTGTCCATCCAACATCAGTGTATGGAACAATCAAAATTTCACCAAGCTGTAAAACGCACCAAAAACTGAGACTGAAACCTGGGTATTTGCATAAAAAAACATGTTTTGTTTTTAAGTAACCCAAGTACACTATAGTAGAAATTTAGGATATTTGGAATATTCAGATACACATTAAAGATAATTATATTATCTTTCAATGCAAAAGATTTTTGCCATACCTGGATTGATTCAGCATCCTTAATGCATCTTATCACACGGACATTTCCAGTAATTTTCCCTTGGCTAACAGGGAAACCTAAACAAGTGAGACAATAAAATTCCAGACTGAATGAAAATAGCTTCTTACTACTATTAACAAAAATTGGCAGGGGCTACATCTAAATCCACCACTTTTTCGGGGATTTGTATTATAATTTTCCATCTAATAATATGCATATGTATAAAATTCTGCTAGTTCAACTTCTTGATTTACATGGAAATTTCTTTATGTCATTAATAGTTATCTGATCGTTTTTCAAGAGAGTGAAAATCAGTAAAATCTAATCTAACCTTTTAAACATAGGGAGGTAGTATAGTTTTCTTCAGATTCAGAGTTGTCCTTCAACTATAATAGCAAAAAGCATTCCAATGACAGCAGAAATGCAAAAGCACACTACCTTTTATTTTAGTTTCTAATGATAATTTAAACAAGGCGACAGAAATCAAACATTAAAATTTAAGAACAATTCCCATTAATACATTAATCATTTAGATGTACAGTATTTTGAATACTGTTACACTGTACTTGAAATACAAAAACAGAAAAAATACTTACTGAAACAGGATGACCAGTGCTCAAGACTGGAAAATGGGCTTCACGTTGCTGTGATAAAATCCTGCGCCGTCTTACCGCTCTGAAAAATGATTAAGCCTCATATTTAAAACCACCAATCGGAGTCACTGTTGGGATATCAACAACAAAATCTTGTAGAAACATTGGAATTACCATCCACTTACTCCTCTGATGATCTCTCGAAAACCACTTGATATAAACTTAAACTGACAAATTAAATTTAAAAAATGATCTATACAGAAAAACACATCAAATCTGCCAAAACTCGACTTGAACTGAAACCAAGGAGACAGACAGTGTCATAATTTCTGACACAAACTAAAGAGAAACATACACAAAAACCGCCAGGTGTTAATAATTAGAAGGATGAAGTTTAAATGATCAACACACTAGAATCATTGAAATTTTATTCCGTCAATACCATGGCCGAAGCGTTTACAGTAATAATAAATACAGTATTTGCAACTTAACTTTTACTCTGTGAAACAGACACTTAACATTTTACTGTGCATATACCTAATATATACCTACTTGGAAACCAGTTTTGCAGATCTTGTTTCGATCAATTTTCCAATTTCATCATGAGTTAAGAAAAATAAAAGATCTTTATCAGGCAGTCGACTCTAAAAACAATAACAGATGTTGGAATATCTACGGTGCTCATTATTTATTGTATACAGCACGTAAATGTACATTCTAAGATAAACATCTAGCATCTAAAACTTATTGCACGATTACCTCTTCCTCCATAATTTGGCCCAATTTCCAGTAACCCTGCTTTAATACCTCAATCATCTCAATGGACACCGACTAAAAATAGAAATCACCTCTTAATAATAATTAACAATAAAATATTTTGAAAATTTAAAAAGTTTCTTCAGAATATACAGATTACCACTGAAACATGTATCTAAAATTGGTAATATCTTACTTTGCCCCACTCGCGTTCTCCAACAGCTTGACGTGCCCATGGAATGATTCTTTTAAGAATAAATCTAAATGAATAATATAGCTTTTAAGTCGAATAATATCGCTTTTAAGATGAATTAATTTCATCGCCCATTATAACCAATCATAAGTAAACGGATCAGTGATATGGATATAGTCTTTTTATATATAACGTACCTAACTGCTGCAGAGGTAGGACATTTCAGATTTGCAATGGTTTCTTCAACTGACAAAACAGGTCTTCCTAATTCATTCATAAATTGTTTTGTTTTAATTACTGCCTAATTACAAAATGAAAAGATAAAAAATTAGTCAACCTGACAAGTAAGGTACCGGGTATCTACAACAACAAAGGTTGACTTTATATTTTTGACAAAAATTGATGAGAATATAGGTATTGTTCACGTAATTTCAGGAGCAGGACTTTTGTTTTAATCTTCTGATAAATTTATATAAATATTGAAAACCTTTATAGAAGGGATCAACTTGGTTGGTGCTGTCTGCCACGATATTTCTCTGACTTCAGCCTAAAACAGAAATATATTAATTCACTTAGCTATTTAGTTGAGTGGAAGGATATAAATATGTTTCTTATAACTTGATTATATGCTTCATAATGTGCGATGAGCATGAGACTTTTGAAACAATAACACTTAATAATAATAATTGGCCAAGATGGCATTTATTTAACGATGTTTGTAAAGCGCCGAAGTGGCATTCTTCACGTACCTCTCTAATGCAACGGTGACCGTGAATTCCTAAAAATTCTTTAAATATTTCACCAGCTTCACCACTCTCAGTTGACTTCAACCAATCAACAGCGGTCTTGAATAAAAAGTAATAAAAAAAAGGCCTTCACTTGCAGCAGATATACAATACAGGACCTGTCAGTTTTTAGAGCTGTTGCAGATGCCGATGAATATGGATTATTTTTTATCTAGCATGAACAGCAGTGAGAATTTTTGAAATATTGAATTTTAGAAAATTAAATAAAAATTTAAAAAGAACCCCATAATAAAGAAACCCATATAACTTAATAGGTTGTCAACTAAACACTACTCAAGCACCTAAATATTACTGTATAATGTGTTAAAAGTTCCAAAGAAATATAAATGCCACTCAAGTATTATCATTATTCTATTAAAGTAAGCATATGGTAGTGTCAGGTATGATAGTAAGTCCATAACAATTTATTCAGCCAAATGGGGAAAACTCAGTAAATTCCCTACTTATGCTCAGAATGAAATACCTTCACAAATTTAAGAGTTTTAAGGTGATGCCTATTATTATATTTAATTGATAAGCATAATGATTCAACATACCTGGGGATCCCATTCCAGAAATTCTTCTCCTTGCTGAGTTTTTGTAATTGAAGCAGCTAGTTTCTGAAATTAAGATGAAACAATTGTGTATACCAGCAAATTATGTATTTTTGATACCAGGTATACATCTATTTTCTGTAAATTTAAACTTATGTTTGAATGGATGTGCGTAAAAAATTTCCAGAATTCCAAATACTGGTACCTGGTACAACATCAACACAATAACATGAACTTCATTATTTGATACCGTCATATAAGGGACATTTGCTTATGTCAAACACCAAATTATCACAGTTTGTACAAACATAAAATCACTCCGCTAACCAAATGCACGAATAACGGCTATATTCAAGGCGCCATGGAACAAGTTCTTTTCAGCATACACTGTAGTTGACAACATGTCTAAATATGAGTAACAATACTGAGAAAAATAGGTCTAATTATCCTTGTATATTTATTCACACATCGTTACCTGAATATAATAAGGCACTCCAGCACTGAGAACATCATCACACTTCGACAAAATCATAGCAACATCTGATAAGTGTTCAGCTTTCCAGTCTTGAAAAAAATTCCAATAACATGTATATATTTCGATGTATTCTGGACATGCAGCATTTCACAGAATTAATTACTGGTATGCATTTTCAAGTCACCCTATAACAACATTTACTTGCTAAAAAATAAAGATTCTTATAATCTTACCCCATCCACCTGCCAGCATACTGCAACTTATCATACTCCAAATAGCTGATCTTGATGTGTTTGTCACAGTGTCAATCCAGCACTTATTAAAGTGAAATAACATGTTTTAAAATTTAGTAATACAAAATGTATATCAATTTAATTTCTTATTACAATCAACAAATCAGCTGTAACAAGAAAATTTACCTGATACATGTGTGGTAATGTCATGGTTATATTTCTGTATAATTCCTCCACACTATCACCAGTAATCTTGTAATTTTTCAGAACAGCCTGCCATTTTGCAGTCTCACCCTTTGAGTAATATCTCAGCTGCAAAATTCAGTTCATGTATAAACTATATATGCAATGAATTTTATAACAATGGCACTATAAATCACTATTTTCAAAACTGGGAAAGACATATATACTTATTAGTATACAAAGTTTCAAAAATTACAAGTGCAATTTTTTATTAAATAAGTTTCTAAGAAAAATATTGATATTCTAAAATTTTACCGTGGTTTATACTTTAAACATCTACTTAAGGGGCTTAAAAAACTTCCATATAAATTAGCAATGAAACGAAGTGCATATTGTTGTACATGTATCTACCTTATGATCCATAAAAGCAGCATATATTCTACTCCATATAGGCCCTAAACCAGTAAACTCAAGCACCTGTTCATCAGGATAATCCTCAAGAGGATATCCGAAAATAGCAACTTCAGCATACTTATGGTTACTTCCAGCCGTCTGATTTTCACAGTTCATCGCTGTACACTTCATAAAGAGATATTTTAATATAAATAATATGAGGTACCTCCGGTAACTTCATTTGACAATCAAAAGAGAAGAAAAACCTACTCACAAGATACAATCAACTCAATGCTGAATAATTCTGACCAGAAAAAACGGATAACTTACAAACATGTTAATGAAAAGGTGATTGTGAGATACAGCAACAAACCGCCAAAGATTCAGGTTTGCACCAAGATCCTGGATACCACACATGTAACATAAATTCTAAAAAACACCATAAATATATCAATATGTGAGTGAAACCTCCAAATTTACTCAGTGCGCTAGTATCTATAAAATACTCAGAATAATATTATCTCAGAGTTTAGTTCAGTGTAATATATTGGTGCATTAATTATGCAAGTATGGAACATTTCATTCAAATAATTGAAATAAGCCAATTCATATCAAAATTGACCTTATTTTAATTATGGTACCAGTAAATGGCTTTGACATTCATACGGTAAATCCTTGTAAGGTCAAAAAGAACAGTTTTTTGAAAGTATAATAGCATGTTGACTATCTGCAATTTTGTAGCAGCAACAGTTTTGGTGAAACTAAACCAGTTCACTGAAATTCCTGATATTTACTTTACCAAAAAGTGTAGTTATAAGTAAAGCTAAATTTCATATTGTTCTGGTATGACACATGTATTATAATATACCAGTAATAATTAATATTAATAATTACATTAACCGGTATAATTAGATGATGGCACTAACAATCACTTAACTGAAAATATTTAGAAAATGCTCACATGAAAGTAAAAGTTAACTCCACGACCAAATGTGTCCACTCCAAGTGTTGTCATGGCTGAAGGCATCATTTCTCTGCAAAATGATTTTAAAATGATGCGTTAAATTCTGAGGAAAACCACTCAAAGGAAAAATTTAAATACATGTACCGTACACTTTCGTCCGTGATACATAGTAAATTTCCCAATTTCATGTTAAATATCAATATAATCTGGTTGAAGTGATGTTTAAAAAAAAAACCTAAGAAATACAGTCAATTCATCCTCAGTAATAGAAAAATAATAATTTGCTGAAAAATCTGTAAAAAATACTTACTGAATGTTAGCAGTAGTTAAAATTTCCCTGTCGCTGGCTAGTGGAGTATCAAATTCATGCATGAGTTCATAGTCTGATTCAATATTGAATGAGGTAATTGGACGAGCCTGAAATAATATTATACATATTGAAGATTTGGAAATTTGTTTGTTGCTAGTACTCATAAATAAAAGCCACCACAAAACATGTAATTCGAAATTAATATAATGCATTGGACAGATGTACCAGTAACTTACATTCAGAAATTTCATTCAGTATAATGTCAAAATACTAAAGACATAGATTTCCTACCTGAAGTAGATAAAGTTTTCCACTGTATGCCGCCCATTCAATATCACGTGGATCCCCAAAACACTTCTCAAGCTATCAGTTAATAAATTTTGTTTTTAATGTTGATAAGATGCAAATGAATGAATTACATTGACTATCAATACTTAAGCAAATTTAATAGAGCATTTCTAATACCCTTTTTCATTTGAGTTATAAAAACACAAATCAAGACAATTTCTATTAATAACTGTGTAGACTGGCTCACCATTATTCCCAACTTTCCAAGATCAAGGATTAAATCATCAGACAAACAACATTTCCCAACATCATCTTGTTTCACCTCAATCACTTCAGTCCCACCATCATCTATACAAATATAATATAATTACCAATTTTGAAGTCATAAAATCACTCAAATCATAGTGTAATGAGCTTTGTCAGGGTTTAAAAATTAACTGGTTCTTAATTTCCAAAACTTGGGAGACATAATTTTGATTAATTTTTTATATTTTTTGTGTTGCAACAAAATTGTTTTATAGAAGGACCATTAAGCCTTCCAGCTTACCCTGATTTAAACAATCATTATAATTATCGAATAAGATATTCACCTAAAACATTCATCTTCACAGCCTTTGCACCAATAGTTTTATCTGTTATTGTCAATATGTCCTGCCAGGATCTTGATAGCGTAATCGTGTCTGGTTCAGATGTACCAGACACAACCGTCTGCAAAAAGATGTCTGCATCAGAATATGTACCGTATATATTCAGTTTAAAACTGACACCAATCCAGATAATTCAATGAAAAATTAGATAACATACACCACCATGGCTGCCAAATATTCTTTTTAGACATTAAAAATCAGTACATGTAATATGAATACATGCATGTCATTCTATAAGTATGGTACAGTATAGTATAATCAGATCTTCATCAAAATTATCTCAGCACTATCTACACAATCCTCTCATCTTCAGTATCGATTATTCAAGCCCTTAATTCAATTTTCTGCATTTTTACATCACAAATACTGAATGTAAAAGTTCAAGTAGTTAAACATGTATACAGTAGTTTCTAGTGTTGTACTGAAGTATTTGTTAGATGACTGACAACAAATAGTGCATTCACTATAAAAAGTTACATTTGGCCCAGTTTCTTCCAAAAGATATTGACAGTTACCCACTGCCAGCAGTAAAATATCACATCAAAATCTACCTGCCAATGATTGCAATTGAGAATAATAATTCTACACATATGTCTCTTCAGCATAAGAGCAACTAAACTGGATTAAAAATCCTCAAAGATATTAGACAGGGCACAAGCAACCCCTACTATATTGTTTTGAGAAAACTTGAACTGCCAATTTATGTTGGATCAGGAATATTTGTCAGCGGAATACTAACTATGCAAATTTACTGTAGACACAGACAGTACATGTTAACAGGTAAATCGATTAATTACCGGTAATGCTTTGAAAGCAGACCATTATTATTAGTACCAGAATTAGATGTTAAACATATCCATGGCAACCATAATGTGTGGGTTAGGCATATTAGTCCCAAAATCGGTCAAAATTTATCGAAATCAACGCGATATTTACTAAATTGTTTCTATCAAATAATCAAGCATTACAGCAGCCTAGTTAATTTTCAAAAATATGCAATACTGTACATGTTATAAAAACGGAGTGAAGCGGCTTTTCTTTAAATTACTACTGGGTGATTAATAGAACTCAAGTCATTATAGTTACCGAGAAGAAACGATGTAGCCTATATAGTGAATTTAAATCGATTTATAAACTGTTAGCTTATAAAATGCAATTTCTGTTTTTGATTGCTTACTTTATTGCTGGCAACAACAGTTCATTTTATTTATGTCATTTTCTCTGACTATGAGAATTCTACTTGTTTTTGATTCCCAGAGATTAAACGAACCTCTCCAAGTCCATAATTAGCATTGATTTTCATGACTCCAGGATTACCGGTAAGTGGATCACGGGTAAATATTACTCCAGATGCTTCCGAGAAGACCATTTCCTGTACGACAACTCCCATTACTGAACTGAAGACCTGCCCATGTTGCCTGAAAGTTTCAAAAAAGACATTATACAATTATATTTACTGTAAGCTCCAAAAAACCACTAAAATCCCATGTACTCCATACAACAGAAATCTTTGGTCTTACATATAGTTCAGTTATGAACAATCAAGTACACCTTTGAATGTGCATATTATAATTAGGCTAATAATCCCCTTTAAACAGTGGACCTGTTCTGTCATGGTCCTCTGAAACACAATGTTAATTATGACACGTACATACTGTATCCGAATGCACAAAGGTCTCTACTAAAATGTGTTAAAATAACATTTAAGTGTAAATTGATCAAAACTGTGGAACAAGTTTTTTTATATCTATACACTTTTGCTCAGTTTTCATTTAAAATGTGATTTACCTTCGGTATTCTAATGCTTGATAAGTGTACTGAGATGCCCAACACTTTGTAACTGCCTCTAAAATCTGAAAATAATTTGTACAATTCATGAATTAAAATAAAAAACAAATTTTCAAGCAAGAAATATAATATAATGGTGATTTTAAGTTTCAGACTAGAGGTTGGCATAGAGATAGCTAACATACAATAAGTTTCACTGAGGCAAGACATCATTTCTATTTGTCCAGGTGTAGTTGGCAGTACATGCTCTGTCTCTAACAGGCTTTAGAGACATATCAACCACCCCCCCCCCCCCCAATTTTGTCTGAGGTGAATCACATTAATGAGAAGTATCTGGTTGATTAACATTAGTTAACGTATAACTTTAAGTTTAACCAAAGATGATCACCCTTGGCAGCATTAATAACTTTGATAAAATTTGGCTTACTATTTCTTAATTATTATCATTCCGACCACCACCAAAGTAAAAATACGTCCTTTCTTGAAGTTTTTAAAAAATTCTTGAATAATGTATTAGCCATCTGAAGACTAAATTAGCCAATGTAACGAACATAAAAGTAAATATTTTTTATGTTGAGAAAATTAACACCTTATGCCACAAGGATACATAAAATAGTCGTCAAGAAGCTACAGTCAACTTTTGTTACAACTAAGTTCAAGAGACTTTCGTTATGCGAAATAATTTGATATAAAATTATACCCTCATCAGAGAGAGATGAAAATATACTGCAAATATGAATGTACATAGCGAGAATGGATCGCTGCTTCTTTGCATGGTACGTGTCACCTCTTAGAACCATGTATTTGTATTCACATTTTTTTAAATTTCAATCCCTCCTCCTTCATGAATGAGTGAACCGAATAAAAAATATAAGGTTATGTTATAGATATCGGGATTATTGTCTCATCCCTTCGGATTTATAAGAAAATATAATACATCATGTATTATATTTTCAGTGTACCATGCATGTACTGAGAAAATATTTTTTTTTTTATTTTTCCTCCTCCCTTGCAAAAAATTCGTCATCCAAGTTATTTAAAAATAGAGCCTTAGGTAAAAGTTTGTGACATGACAATCTTTAAATTCGGTAACATTTTTAAAACTTACAAACAAAGCAGCTTCTACATTTTCATGCGCTTCTCATAGTTGCGACAATGAACGAAGCTGTCTTGGGCTTTAATATTTTTGGGTTTTTCGTTCTAGCAGGTTAAATTAATAATATTTGTAATTGAAAGTTGTAAAAAATTGCTGGGTGTAACAAAAGCTGACTGTATGTAAATACGTCCCCACCACAAAGACCAATTTCTTTCACATAACCACCGTTAACCAAAGCCTGTAAACACAATGCTTTTTTTATAAAGGGCAATGAAAAAAATGGTGCAAAATTATTCACATAACCCTAAATGTTAACATCACTATAAACAATACAACGTATTATGTGTAAATATCTAGACGGAAGGAGTGTCAAGGCAATATTCAGGCCATGTGTCGCTACCATTGACTGTGGCTTTACAGTAAACAATAGTATATTGATTAAGATAGTATACCGGTACCAATAATGATGATACACCAATAATGGTAAAAAAAAACTAATATAAAAGACGTTAAAAAATCATGAAAATTAAAGCAGAAAATAAGGAGGAAAAAGACAAAACAAAAAATAGAATAATATAAGGACATGTACCACAATAATTTTCAAGAACTAGAACTCGTTTAACACAGATAAGAAAACGCGCCACTTAGACAACTGAAATTTGTAAGAAAAATCATATAAATCTGTACCATAATTGATCCATGGTGGCTGAAACCAAAGCAATATAGCAAATATAATGAGCGCTAAATGTGAATAGTCATTTTATATGAGCTAAGTCTTGTGATTTTTTTAATCAACCATTATATTTTAAATATGAAAATATTAACAATAATTTTGTGGTAAAATCATATTACTATACAAAGCTACTAAAGCAAACACAATTACTTTAAATTTCTGCGATATGAAAGCAGCAGCTTGTTGATTTATTTAGTTAAGAAGGAACATGTAAATAAATCAAATTATAGGTTATCATCATTCCTATAATACCTGAATTATTCCTTTGACGCCAAGAATTGTATCCATTTGTCCAGCAGCTGACATTTCACTGCCATCTTCACCTAAAACAAGTATTAGAAAGTCATGTTTCATAGCTATTGTTCTAGAATATTTGATCAGAATAGTGCTACCCGCTATATTATTTCAATTTCAAAATACTTATTAAACAATATTTAATTTGAAATTTTAATTTCATAATACTTATTAAATAATACCGAATAAAGACATTGGTATTATTCACAGAAATTATAGGTATCGTATCAGTAACAATCGTATTAGCTTTAATACCAAGAGTAATACCAATAATATTTTAAATACATCAATTTCATTTTCAGTAGATATAGTCAAAACATCACACACGGTCGGGATCGATTGTATGAAGTGAAGTAAGATTATCGATAGTAAAATTAAAATTATTCTTCTCTTATCTTTACCTGCTGCAGAAGAACGTATAGCGAAAGAAATATTTTCATATTGGCCATTAAATAAAGTGTTGAGTTCATGGATAATTGCCTTCTGAACTGAATCACAGACTGGTTTTTGCTCATAAAGTTTGACAAGGTTATCACAGCCAGCATTAAGGCTAGAGGCATTATTTCTTCTAAAAAAAGATTAGAGTTAGAGTAGATAAGGTACTTTACCGCCTTAAACCATAATGCAACTTAGGCTAAAATATGCAAAATCATTATAATAAATCGTTTAAATAATATACAGTACATTCTATACTTACAAAGATATATTTTCAAGGTTAGAAACTCCACTTTTAAGATCAGGATATTCCTTAAATTGTACAAAACTACATGTATTTTCAATAATCTTCTTGATTTTGGAAATCAATTAAATATCTGAAACGTTTCTTTGGACATTTTTGGATGATGAAGAATACACTATACTCTGCATATGTCCCTGTAAAACTGCAATATCTAAATATTCTTCACATTAAGACAGCACCAAAACTATGTTAAGTTTCTACTTTAAAAAATCTCAAAACAAGACAAAATTAATTAAGTCCTCCGATTTACATCAATCACTATGCTATTGGTTAATTTGAGATCCTGAAATGCAGTTCGGAGCATTCAATTATGGACCAGGAACACTTCACTTCATAAACACAAAGCTGTGAACATTAATCAGATCTACAATTCGCGTTTGTACATGTACTACTACAGTAAACAAGACGTCAATTGAGATTTAATTAAATAAATTAAGGAATCTTTTTGAGTTATGTTTTGAACTAAACTATTTGATTTTTTGCTTTAAATAGCTTGAACTTAGAATTGATGGACACATTTCTTCATATCATTGTATCTAAAATATCTTTTTTTGTGATAGATCGATAACTAAACAACAAGACAAGTTGTTTTAAAATTTGGCTAATCTGTTTACAACATAATGGGTTAGTGTCTCAGAATCATGCATACAAAATGGGATATCACACATAGATTTTATGGCCAAATTTATTTTTGTACGAAACTGAATGAAGAATTGGCCAAATTTCCAATGATATTATAATACATGTTCTGAAAATTATTGTGATAAAGTGTACAATATATTTTATATGTTACAACCATTTGCTACAAGACCTTAAATGGATTAATATATTGTTTTAATTTTACTCATAATACATCACTAAATCCTCAAATAATTTTCAAACTGTTGCAAACATTTTTATGAAAAGTTTACCAGTCATGTGATTACCAAAACTGCTAATTTCTAATAATATCTATAGTAAAAAGTGCATACCTGCAATTGCTTTTCAAAACCAGCTATTGTTATACAGAATCCCTTCGGTACTATAACCTACAAGAGAATATAAAAATAACCAAATACAATTTCATTTTTATATTAGAAAAAAAAATATCATTACTTTAATCTATCACTAAAAGGTTACCATAATTCATTATGTAGGTAAACTATTCCATATTGACTATAGCTACTGAAGAATTATAAAGTTCAATTCAACAAACTGTAATACCGGTAACTGGCATCAAGTAAGTTGCGTTTAAACTTATTTATAAGAATGTACTAAACATAACACAATTAGTGTACCATCATATCAACTATTATAATGGCCAATATGATCAGTGTATTCAAAATTCTATTGTAATTAAAATAATTTAATTTATTAATTTATTAAATTTTAAAACTTGTGATTTCCTATATTATCAATGTCTCACTGAAAATTAAAATATGTTCGCAATCTAACTTACAGAAATGTATATTTTAAAATATTGCCGATGTTATCATACTTGTTATGTACGTTATATCATAACAGACTTCAGGACTTATTAAGGAAGTTAATTTAACAGCTTCAGCCGTGATATGAGGTTTAATCGTATGAAGAATTATATTTAATGTAGAAAATTCTTATTTTTTGTCACACACTGTACATGCATAAATGTAAAACAAATTACGTTTTGAATCTTCAAACTGGTTAACATTCCTAACTGAGCCCCTTTACCGCCAACAACTGAGGACGAGCTGCATGCTTCATGCGAAAATGACAAACACAATATTTTTCCATCATCGCTTTTCAATTGCGGCTCTTTAAGTCTTGGCATCTCTATTGGACGAGGGATTGGTACAAAATTTTTATCTCTACAACACAGATCATCAAATAAATGTAAATGATGGGCATGATTTTGCTCAAATTCAACTCAATATTTTGTATCTCAATGTGCTACTTAAAATTTCTATACCTGTAAAAATATTCAACAGTGCACTGCCCCTTCATTCTATCATTTACAATAGCTTCGCCAGAATTCTGAAGTACAACTCTATCGCCATCATTTAAAACTGATGATTTTCCAAGATTCACTTCTACTTTGTACAAATTCTGCCCTGGATTGAATAAAATAAAGAAATATAATGAAGCAAGGCTAAAAAGATATAAATTTATAATAAACCCAAATTCTTATAAATATGACCTGTGATTATGAAAGTCCATACCTGCAACAAATTGGAAGGTATAGTTACTGGACAGGTTGAAGTTCTCTCCTAATTTTTCTATGCTTAGATCAGTAACGGTGACATGGTGTCGCCTCCCACATGGATCAAAAAAGCAACCAATAGTTATACTATAAATACAAAATTAATGTATTTGATAATTAGATATAAAAATATGACCAATACTCTGGTTATCTATAAGCAAATACAGCCAAAAAATATTATCTATTTATACGATACATTTTTTAATGATTTATAGGTTGTTTGATACCCTATAACCTATGGTATACATACTAAAATTGGCATTTATCATTTCCTACAAAAATATACATGTATAATTTTTTCAGCAAATTTTTTTTACAAGAAGTCACATAATGTTTAGAAAGATAATGCACCGTAACAAACAAGCACAAGTCAAAATTTAAGCAAATTTCCAATTTGAGGAAGTCCCAATGCTCAAAATACTGATCATAGTGAACTTACTGTGAGATATATTGAGGAAAACTAGCAACGCCGATACTAAAAGAAGTTCCATTCTGAAATGTTCATAAAATTATAATAAATTCAAAAAAGTTTCTTTCTTTATCAGTCTTTTTAATTTAGAATCGAGGCAGCATCCCATCAAATTATATAATAGGTATTACATTAAAATCTGAAGATATTTTAGCCCATATACCGGTAAGTGTTAGTTTGTTGTAAATGGGGTTATTTTTAAATTATGTTAAATCATTTTAAGTCAACAATCAGCCATCTAACATTTAATTAATGTTGACATTTCCATGGATTATTGTACATTGGTTATATCATTGTACATCATGCAACCTGATCTCATAATGCATACCATAATTGTTAAGCCCTGCCATCTTAAATCATTAATGAACCCCTGAAATCTGTTTGTTCTCAAGATTTAATTTTATTATCATTTTCAAATATTTATAAATACTTGCTCACCTCCAACACAATAATATGAATTATATACTGAAGATATGACGAATCCTTTTTTGCACCTGAAATATTAAAACTAAAATAAAAACAAGAAATAAACTGAGTTTGTTTCAAAAGCATATTCACCAGGACGTATTAAACAGGGGAATTAATGTCTATGTTTCAAAAAGTTGGTTTCTATCATGCAGGAATTTTTTGGAATTTTACTTAGGAATGCTGCTGAGCATATATTCCTGCTTCACTATAAAAATAAAATGCAATTTATGTAAAGATATTCTTGCAAAGCAATACAATATTCTAGACTTCAAGGCTTCTATATTTAAAACATGCCACTGCTTCAAACCATGGAGGTATAAACTATTTTATACCTCCATGTTCAAACATACTTGTAAAAGATATAAACTTTGTATTCAAACACTTAGTATGAAATAAAATAGCTTTATACATGAACCAAAAACATAAATCGGATTTCTTTAAAACATCTGCTGCTAACCTTCTTTATTTGGAGAAAAAATAAAATGATGACTAGAATTTTAATGATAATAGAGGAAAGGGTTTGCGCAAATAATTTAGATTTCTGAGGTATACAGTCCCAATTATTCTTTCATTAAAAGTTGATTTCTAATTAGATAAAGAAATTTTTCAATTTTTCAAATAAGCAGAAATCTAACTTTAGGTAATTACAATTCAAAAATTGCCTACCAAATCTATGACGCCTCATGCCTCTGAGATTAATGAATTGCTCACTTAGGCCATCAATTGCAATTTGCCCTTGCATTTCACCAAACTGGTAGTACTCTTTTGGTCGTACTTCTACACTGTAAAATACAAATAAGCCCAAAATGTATCCCTTTCATGAAACTGAAATTATGGTTACGGGTATATGGTAAAAATCCCCTTGGTAAAAACTACCGGTACTGTAAAATGAAGCTTTTACCTACTGTATATTGATGTTTTATAACTTGTGTTTTTTATTATATTATCAAAACTAATTGTAACTGAGTTACATTTGTGTTTGGTACTGTGCTAAGACAAATGGGATACCGCTAAGAACAGTTTACTTTAAGGTGATAAAAGTGCTTTATATGAAAATAAAATTTGTACGAAATACTGTCTTTCTTAATTTCTTTATTTTAATCTTTACCTACTTTTAAAACATTTAAAAAAAAATTTTAGGCCTTTTTTTTAATTAGTTGGATTTCGGGCTTTTTTATCTTAAAATTCGGGAGGCGGCGGAAATAAAAAATAAAATAATTTTCCCAGTCTTAAGAGTTTTCGAAGGAGAAGGTAAAAATAAAACATAAAATAACCAGGTATTTTCAAAGGAGAAGGAAAAAATTAAATAAAAAAAAATGATACGATAACTTGGAGGAATGGAGCCTAGTTGACAATAATTTTGGAATTCTATTCGTTTTTCGTTTGTGAATCGTTTTATATATCGGCGCCGACGAAAATAAAATTTTATTTTTATTTGGGTTTTGGCAAAATTGCGGCGGTAATTGCCCGTAATCTAAGTAATTAAAAAAGGGGATTTTTACCTACATTCATAGCAAATAGTCATTCAGAATTTAGCAATGATTTATAGGGTTTGGATTAGTGTGCCACATGATATCAAATTTATCATTCAATTTTGCTTTGTTCATGGTGACACGTCCAAAACATATCTTACAAATTATCTGTCTATAGAATAAGCATTATTAATATTTGCATCTGGCAAATTATGAGACGCATGCCTTCGTAAATGTTGTTTTGCTGGATGTTAATTCCAAACATATCTGCATCTATTCTAAACCTTAAATAATATCAGGGGCGGGCCCAAGAGTGGCCTAAAATTCAATGATATTTTTTCAATCGCCCCACTTAGTATAATTCCTGGATTCGCCCCTGAATATGATTTCTAACTGTCGTTTTATTAACGCTACCCTCGGGGATCAGGGCCCATTTTAAATTCAACATCCAACCATCTCCAAACATTTAGCGAACTAAAACGATGGCACAATCATGGGAATAAATACACCCTGTTTGGTCCTGTGTGTTATCACACTAAACACTATATGGCATGTTCAAGCCATATTTCGTAAGAATGGTTTCAACCGCAAGAATAAATAAAAATATTCTAAAAATAACGAGCTACGACTAGATTTCATTAAGGCTTCAAAGATAATTTACAAAATATAACCCACAATGTCACACAAGTACACATATGATGGACAACTATTTTTTTTATTTATTTGCATTATAAAGATTTTCCACGAAAGCAAACTAGATACTATAAATACTATTGTCAGATATTTAATAAGACTCGGTTCAATCACAAGTGAAAGTCAAATAACACGACACTTATGTCAGTCTAGCTAAATTGAGTGCAATAGCGAGTTCACTGAGGGCATGTACAACCTAGGCCTACACAATGTTGAGTTACAAAATTTTCGAAGTACAGTGTACATAAGTAAATTACAAATACAAGTCTTCTTTAATTACTTGTACACTCTACGTTAATCACGCATGCCGTAAAGTGTGAATTTAATACGCACAGCTGAATTTTCATTGTAAATGAACGAGAAAAAAGTTTACAAATGATAAAAAAGTCGTATTACCGAGACATAGTTCAAAGATTTCCGTGATGTTCAATTTAATTTTATAAAGACATATGGACAAATATTTTTAATCGTCATACTACAAAATTTCAAATGCAAGCAGGAAGATTCCATCGGAAAAATAATGTAAATATTATTATACCGAAGTCTTTAGGCCTTTTTTTTAATTAGTTGGTTGCGGGCCCGCCGCCTAAAATATTCCCGAAATTGAAAAAATAATAATAATTATGTGGCATAATATTCCGTCTCATTAATAAGGAGACGGAATATTATAAAGCAGACTTGTATATTGTGTGATCGAGTAATGAGAATAAAAACGTATTGTTAACAAACAACGTTTTCCACATTGGGTTTGGACAAATTTCTGTGCATTAATATAGAGAATTTTTTCCGTGATGTTCAATTCAATTTCATGAAGACATTGGGACAAATATTTTTAATATCGTCTTACTACGAACTTTTAAATGCAAGCTGGAAGATTCCATCGGAAAAATAATGCAAAATATTTTGTCGAAGTCCAAAATAATCCCGAAATTGAATGCTAAAAATATAATTATGTGGCATAATATTCCGTCTCATTAATAAAAAAACGTAATATTTTAAAGCAGACTTGTATATTCTGAATGAGACGGAATATTATAAAGCAGACTTGTATATTCTGTTATCGAGTAATGAAAAAAAACACAACGTTTTTGGACAAATTTCTGTGCATTAACATAGATAATTTTTTGTCATCCCGGCGCCGCCCAGATTATAATTTTTTTTGCCCGCTAACCAACTTATTAAAATAAAATGCCTTATCGCTTGTATCTACATCGAGAGATACATTAACTCAATCTACCCTGTTTAAACCTATTCTCAAGTTGAGTTATACCAGGGAGTGGTTATACACACTTAATGCAGGTTAAATGTCATCAACTTTGAAAGAATGAAAGTCAAGATATAAAACACTACTTATTAGTAGATTCCGAATAATTTGTTCAAATTTAGTAGCGGCGACCAAAACTGCGCCGTTTGATCAAATTTAGTACAAACAAAGAAATCTATAAGTGGCTCGTGGCATGTCAACAAAAATAAACTGACATAATACGGATAAACAGTATTGTATTAATGACGTCATATAAAGACAGAAGACTATTTTATGAAGTGCGTTATTGTGAATGTATCTCCGCCCTTTTATACAAACAAAAAGGAATAAGGTTACTTACAAACTTTTAATTTCTTTAAAAATGTTCATGGTCCAAGGCCGCGTAGCGACAGCTTCTGCAAGGGCCGCATTCTCTTCATTCATAACCGCTACATCGCTATATGCTCCCCAACTGGATAAAAAGAGGCGACGATATATCAAATTAGATCCATGATCAAATCGAATCTGGGGGGAAATCAAAATCCAATCGAAGGATACCAACAAAGAGCCATAGTGATTGGCTAGTTGCGTATCGGATAAAATGTTCTATCATATAACACGACGGTATGAAGTTAGTAGAGGATGCACCCAAAAAGTAAAGGTAAGGGGAATCGCTGAAAAAGATAAAATGGTAAGATGAAACAAATAGACAAATTTTGAATATGTGCTCGTCCTTTCGTAAAGCCCAGGTAAAAATGTCTCCAAATGTAAAGTAGGTAGGTAAAAATGTCCTGCAGGAAAATTCAACAAAATATATTTTCAACATTTTTTTTTCAACATAGCTTTTTCTTATTTTTTAGACGCACTAGTTCACAATACTGCACAGTTCACATTCATACGGCACAGTTCACTTTGTATCTTGACAACCGTCAAGTCCATTAGCCAAGGTGAACATTATGTCCAATACCAGTTAAAAATGTGCATCATAATTTGTCTACCACGGTAGCGTTCACACAATTTCTTCAGTCTTTGTTGCTGATGAAGATAAACACGTTACACACGATGTTGAGGTATGGTCTCAATCAACTAGTGGCTAACTTACTTCTCAGTCAACAAATGGATTTATTTTTTTAATTTTTGACTTTGGGGGGATTTTTACCTAATTTACACTTTGGAGGATATTTACCAGGGGGATTTTTACCGTATACCATCGGTATCGCCATAAAATATCCATTTTTAATAATTTATTTGAATAACTTATCCCGGAGTCATTCCTTTATCGGAAGAACCCCTTTCAAAATTAATTCGAAATAAAAATGAAAATCTTTTCAAATTTGGAATTCAAGAATGACGAGTGAATCTAAAGGCTCTGCTCAATAGAAGCTCTCGTGTACTTAGTTTTTATAGCTCGTATGTTTTAAAAAAAAATATCTCCATTGTTTAAAAAAGCAACAGATATCATAGCGATAAATAAACATCGACTTTAATCGGTGAAATTATCGATGTAACGTTAAGACAACAATCTTTGAAGATAGAACAAGACCTCTTGTGAAAAATAGGTTACGAGAACAGATAAAACATGACAATTAAATTTAAATCAAATTGAGTTCAAAATGTAGTATCGCAATATCTGTCAAGGAGAAAATCAGGAGACAGAAGAATAGACACGAGGGCCGGAAAGTAGCCTGCGGCTGACATAAATAGGCCGGAAAAAAGAACATAAAACGAGCCTTCGGAAAACGACGTAATATTATAACACTAATTCCGTAATAAACAAATCTTAACCAGGGGATAAATACATGAACTAATTTTTCATTCCCGGGCTTTGATTGGATTTTTCGACACAAGGTTAGATTTCTCTTGTTGAATCATGGAGGTATAAACTAGTTTATACCTCCATGGTTGAATGCAGAGTAATCCAGTGTACATGTACTAGTAATTCACCCATAGTCTTTTCTGGGAAGCACGCGGTTTTGCTGAATTTACAATCATTTGTTGAGTTATAAAACTTTATTATTATTTTGACTAAAGCAGGCAGCACACGGTCGATTTCTGATCGCAAGCGACGGTGATTTTTACCTCGCCCGATCGAAGATCGATCTGTCCGTCTGTCTGTCTGTGGTTCCGTGTGTCTCCAGATGAAATACCTCCAGTGTCAAGCACTGCAGGCGAGGTATGCCATCTCTCGGATTGCTCTTGTTTAGTAATTAATCATTCCCGATCGGTGCGTTTCGAATCGCTGTGTGTGCGCCTACCTGTGATCGCCTGCGACCGATCACTAATATCAGAATCGACGTTCAGTCGCTGTCGCAATGTGCCGCACACACAGCGACCAGACAGCGATTGATCGCTGGCGATCCATTATCGTAGGTTCTTTTCCTTTGTGGCTAGATGTCATGTCGTCGGGATATAACTGTAAAGCAAGTACAGCCCCGTAATAGATTCGTCTGCGAAACTAGACCATAGGCGCGGATCCAGAGGGGATCAACGGGAGCCATGGCTCCCCCTATTGAAAATTGATGACCTTTTTTATCCAAATTCTTTATAAATACTGTCTCGTGGCTGCCCCATATCACGATTGACGAACTTTTTTTAGAATAGCAACTGTAAAATAACTGTCGTGACCCTCGATAGTGCTATAAACATTGACGATATTTTTTTCAACAAAAAAAGGTACATTCTCATATCTGTATATATTAAAGTTGGCTAAGGGCACGCTTATATTGCTGGAAACTGCATGTACAAGCAAATAATTTTCTGGCTCCCCCTTAATTTGATCCTGGATCCGCCCCTGATGGAACCCTTAATAGTTCCATGAATCAGGGAGGTGCGATGAGATCGCACCTCCCTGCATGAATCCACCGAAAAAACGCGTCAATCGTCCCGAGATTAGTCGAAATTTGTTTCCGTGTGTCGTGGGTAATAGACAAGATTGTTCGTGGAAGTTGAATATAAATAACTAGTGGTCCATGGACCTCATGCCCACTTGGATATTTGAATATATAAACTATTGTAGAAAATTTGCGCCAAACTATCGAAACAAGAAGCTACCCGGTAATGCTTCTAAGCCGGCTTGTCACACTGTCACTATTGGCATATGTGA
>JAYJLZ010148421.1:0-12404 GCA_036873915.1 Tubulanus ruber | reverse complement strand
AAAATTTATTCAAATTAACTTTCTTGTTTTAAGTTAAATTGGTTGCCCAACATAAAGTCGTCGATTTCACTTCATAAAATCGAGTGTAAATGCGAAACTGTTTCCAATGCTTTGTCGATGCAATAGAACATGTTCTATTTTTAAAATTGTAAAATTGGAAAGTTGTCTATAACTTAGCAATTTTACAACAAAATTCTAAAGTGTATTATTTGCTACATAAGTTATTGCTTCTGTGAAACTTCCTATCTAAACGATACATCAGCCGTTTAGACAAACTTATATATATTCACTGTATGATTTAACTTAGTTAAACATAACGTACAGTAAACACGTCTAAAGTTTCGGGAATCGGTTACGAAAAAACCACGAACTCCAGTTAAAACTGATTAAGTCGCCTGTGGACAATCATGTGAAGCTATCGTGAATTCTAATCTAATTTAACCGCTCAGGATAAGTTTCTGACAAAAAACAACACGAAACGTGTTCTAAGATGACATCCATCTCAACAAATTTATGCAACGTCACGGCTCGACGGAGACTTCCAACTTCTGATGTCGACGATTTAAATAGCGTCACGGATTCTAGACATGAAAGACAGCCGTGCGAGCGGTAAATTTCTCATAATTTTAAACGAACAACGACCAAAAATTCGGGCATCGCGGTTTCTCTAATGGATAGGCAAATTAATTTTATTATATTTCGCAATATTTACTTACATACGTACCAATCAGATTCAAAATATGGAAAACCATTTCAAAATTGAATATTATACCAAAAATTCCGATCTGGTAATTCGGGATGCTTCATCAATTAAAAAGATTTAAAAAAAAATTCATCAGCATTAATTTATTACTTTAATGATTAACTATTTATTTTATTATGTCAGTAATTAAAACAATGCAAGATGTTAAAAACTTATGTATCTCATTAATGCGAAGTTACACTCAATGTCAGAAATAATACACGACATAGAGTCGTTTTCATCAAGATAGTTATAATGGGTTCTTACTTGAAAATGACATAAAAATCAATAATAAGCTCTTAATGTGAGGCTGTAAGTTTAGTTGAATATGTAGATTTCGTTACATATCTTCAACAATGTTTTCCCAACAACACATTATATACTGACAACTTAGAAATAAATGGCATAATAAATACATATCGAGTTCGGTTTTTTTTATCGGACGGATCGCTCAAAGCAGACCATTCTATGAATTATATGGCTACACGCAAAGCTTTCTATGTGGATAAACTTCAATCCTTACCTAAAATACTGCTATAGTAAGTTGGCTAGAATTAAGAGATTACAACATCATAACAGTGTCAAAATTTATTGTTCCCTAATTTTGCAATTTTCATGCTAAAATTACCAGCTCACAACTCCCTGTTCAGACGTAGATGAGTGAAAGACACCTGTTTTAGGACATTAAGCAATTAAGTCAAAATCTCGAGGGTCATTCGTTTTTATAAACAACATATTATAAGACCATTTCTGGTTTGAGTCTCAATGTTTCTGATCAGAATTTAAATTAAAAACAAATATATCTAAATTTAAATTATAGGAAAATGTATGGGGTTGAAGAACAATTGGTCAGCTTCTTCGGACAACGACAATGGAACCTAAATCCAGAAAAATGACAAAAACATAAAAATGCCAACGAGATAAATTGAACTTGGAAAGTGCTCCTGCTGAAACTAGCTGCCAAGAAATGTGATTGCGGTATTTCTTACTGAGACGTCAATGAGTAATTGTCCTTTGTGGGCAAAGATCACGTTGTTAAATAAGATGATCAGAGATGTGTTTTTAATGGAAAGTTTGTTTCTCCATATCACATTACCGTTTTTTGCTATGTAATCCTCTGCACGTAAATCACCAACGGAGACATTTAAAGCCTGATACGCCAGTTTTTCTTATTTTATATTTTGCGATCATTGAGAGGCGTGCATTTATTGTGTGAACAATATTCTGACCACCTGCCTAAGAGACCAACGCTGTTTCGTTAAAAAATGGAAAAATGTACTTACTCGCTATCATCGTTATCATCAACCACAACGGCGCTCATCTTTCGAAAAAATCTAGGTGATCTGGGCGTTCTTGGCGATCTCGGAGACCTTGGTGAGGGTGACCTACTTCCGTCACCTCCGTCACTTCCATATCCGGCCATAGGCAGGACTCCCAGGAACATCGATTCTTTCACCATGGACTCAAGACTTCCGGAGTCATGGTTGGTCTTATTTTTAGTCAACTTTTCGCGGATTTTCTCCATTTTGCATCAAAGGTAATACGCAATAAGCAAAACGATGTGAGAAGTAGCGTAATTAAATGGATTAGATTAATCGCTTTGTTCCATGTGATATTGTTAAGCTCCTCGATCGCAAGTCATGATGATCCCGTCATGATGTCACGATTAAGAAGTCACTTGCCGTTTCATTTTCTTGTTTCTGTTCGGCAGGAAATGATTCGTGTCACGCATATACACCAATGAAACCGCCGATGTTAAACATTAACTATATGTGGCCATGGTTATTAACACTGTGATGTTTCACAAAGCCATCCATTTACCTTCAACTGGTGGCAAGATTGCCTTTTATCAGACAAATCACGCTGTCGCCAGGTAAATCACTTTCAGAAGAATCGGCGCCTGTTTTGTCGGCAGTTATGAGTTGGTTCGCGCGTTATTTCATACAATGAAATGTTGTTTGGATTAACGATCACCGCCTACCATCAAGTTCTATAACAAATAGGCGTGGTTTACAACGAGACACGAGCGACGAAGCGAAAACTCTATTGCGAACGATGACGGCAATAAAAATATAGCCGGCAATGCAGCGCGACCCGAGCCTGGAATCCCGGATTATGCAATTGCATGTAATCCTGTTTGTCAGATGCAGGCTTCGTAGTACTTATCTCTAGTGTAATGCCTTATTCGTTGCTGGTGGCAGCTCAATGTGAAGTCCCTACAAAATATAACAAAATAGTATTAACATCAGCAATGCATTTTATCTTGCAGGATAAATAAAATGGCACCTATTAAGCCCAGTGCAAACAAAGATCAGAAAATACCGACCGCACATGGTACAGAAAATCATTATCGACAAAAGTTTACAGTGCCGCTTGTGGCAAATAATAAAACGCAGGTCAACTTGATTCCAAGATGGCGGCGAAGATTTGGAAATAACGTAAAATACAGGCGCTCGTTGATGGGATTTTGCTCGAGCTCTGTTTAGCGAAACTATATCATCGCAGACGGTAGACCGAACCACTTTTATAACGAAACTAATGCGAAACAAGCACTGTTTGTTCCGCGAAACAACTTCGAAACAACAACGAAACGTTTCTGTTTCGGGTTTCGCTGTTTTTAATATTGGGTTTGAGTTAGTTTCATTTCGTGCATACCCGAGATCGTTTTAAATACTTAAAATCTTCGCAGAAACGGCTGGTAAAGGTTTCGCGTTTCGCCGCTTTCAGCCTCTCGTCTACGCCAGGCTTTATATTTCAACCAAATGACTTTCAGCCGGTTGTGCTTCGTGTACATTTCGTCCTGTGTCGACGGAAAACACACTCAAGATAGCCGTTGTGCTTACCAAACATGCAGACGTTAAAATATTTACGCCTTCTTAAAAAGCTGTTAATACTGAAAGCGGTGCCTGTTTCCACATCATTTTTACACGATATACTTTTATTGTAAAAACTTCTAGTTTCAAATTTTTATTAAGCGCACTTTGTCCTGTTAAATCTTGCCATTTCACCTTAGCATTTCGATTATACTCATTGCAGCTTTAATAACAAGCCAATCGCCTTATATTCATGATTGGAACTTTTAGCTTTTCATTTCCCCAGCTTGTCTAATCCTGCTGCGAAAGTGCAAAATTGGCGGCTTTGTTTTTATCGTTATCGCCTTGTACAGGTCTTATCTTCTCAGTTAATTAAGCACAACATCGTCAGGCACTGGTTATGAAGTTGTTCCGCCACGTTTTCCATCCACGACTATTGTGATTAATAACCAACGCGTAAAAACAACCATATCGAAAGGCATTAATTTTATAATTTCCGCCGCAATGAAAGAGCGTCATTTTAAATTTATTTTACCTGGGAATTGACGTGAAGTAGATAAAGTAGGCATATTCAATTCGCGCATAAAGTATGTTTCGTAGATTGAAGCCAATGATTTTTTAGTTGGAAGTCTAGAATAAAGGTTTATTTTTTAGAAATTGTAAGGTGTAACCGTATTAAGTGACAAGCTCCCTCGAATAACAGCCGGAGGTGATTACGCTAGTCATTTGTCACGTGAGCAAACAAACTGTTCAACATTTCGAAGCACTCATCAGACGTCTAAACTAATAATATTCAGTCTGATGATCAACTTACAACTTGGTTTTAAAAACATAATTCCGAAAAAAAGTCCTCGATATGGCTGGATTTAATTTATTACGACGTTTTTGTAATAAAATGAACTCAACGTTGCTGCAACTGTTTCGTTTATTCGTTTATAGGTATCGTTTGGGCAATGGAAGTTGAAAGTTGTTAACAAATTCACGAAAAGGTCGCCTAATGTTTTACAATGTAGCAATTTGTTTTCCTCCGCGACGAATTGCCAAACATTCACCAACTACTGCCATTAACTTGAACACTTCATCTGTTTCAGCATTATCGTCGAAAAGAGTAAATTTCACGGAATCGATTCGCAGACGACACTCATGGCCGTTCTCCACTTTCAACGCTGACTGTGTTGGGTGTCAAATTTATTTGCGTCGACGTGATCATCACGTATGATTTACGGGGAATAAACGCCGCTTTCAATCTTTCAGCGCATATTCCACGTGTCATCCGTCACTTCGCGAATTAAGATACATAGACATTATTAAAAAAATATTTTGAACACTGCAAGCGCTAATAACGATGACCGGTTCTGTTCACTGATAATACACATCAGCTCATAATAAAAACACACTAACGCTTCTCTGTTTAAAAATTATCAGAAATTACGAATTTGATTATCATTGCTCGAAATAAGAATTATAGGCCCGCATTCTCTGTTTATTTTTACGCATATGATAATGGCGTGAATTTGCAACCTTTTTATTTACTGCCGAAACGAATAAAGTAGAATTAATTCCGTTTTGCCTTATCCAGGGTCTGGCAACTGTGGCGCTCGCAGTGGGTGCCTCCCGGGACTGTAGGTAAAAATGGCCAGGGTAAAAATGGCTCCGCGGTCAGTAAAACCAGGGAGGTCATCACCTCCCTGGTACAACGAACCATTGTCTCAGCCCCTCCAGTTTTCATGAGCTTCCTACGGCCCTTAGACCCTATTTACTTTCGCGCTTTGAGCTCTATATCATAAATATAATATTTTGAGCAAAGATATACAATATTGAAAAATTAAGAATTTAACATTATTAAATTTCACTTACAAAAACGCGATTCCTCGACGGTCACAGCAGTTTGCAAGTCCTGCTCACGGCATTAAGCAAAACTGTTCATAGCAACCTGCAGCGCGACATTCTATGTCGTTTGAGGTCTCTCGATTGTCTTTAAAGATTAAATAATTTTTTTATGCCGACTTTCAACTTGTAAGTCATCCTCTAGCGAAGGAGATAAAAGAACAAATTTTCGGCTTCGCAATCTAATTTGGTGAATATTTTTGTCATGGCCTTGTTGATCGCCGTGTTTCAATTAGAGATATTAAGACAATTAGAAGCTACGACGTTCACTTAATTCAATTGATGTTCCTTTTGAAGAAAACGATAAAACATGTAAGTTTTTGTCATCGCAACACCCCCACAATTACCGCTAATTTCCGAGAAAAACAGGGGCAAGCATTTAACTTCAGCCCGAAATAGCACTTCTTATTACTGGTACATTAAAACCTGATTAAAAGTATTTGGGTAGAAGATATCGTAATCATTAAAAATATTTATAAAAATGCTAACGACTAATGATATTGTAGAAAGAAATTTACGTTTAAAAGCAATAGAGAGACTTTCATTATCTTATACGACGTATATTATTCGTGAAAGATGACTTACACCAAGCTGCAACCAGCACTCTCTGAATGTAATCTTCGAATCAATATTGCTACTACGAAGAGCTAGAAAATCGGAGCTTTCTGCAAATCACAAATATAGACGTTGCCATCTGCGATTCATGTTCGCTTTATTTATAGCAGTATCAATTCTCGGGTATTTTATTATTGCCGGTATACCAAGTCAGGCTTTCAAATGTCACTGTAACTTATCCAATATTTTCTCCAATATGTATTTATGGGTTTTGTTGTAAATTAACCATACAGTGAAACCCCGATATACCGCCCCCCGATACACCGTCACCCCCGCCTACCGCCAGGTTTTTTTGGTGAACGGAACATTTAGATCTATACAAATACAAAGTAAATCACCCCCGATACACCGCCATACTCTCTATACCGCCAAAATCCTTAAGTACCGATGTGGGCGGTATATCGGGGTTTCACTGTATTTTCTTTCATACAAAAATAAAATTTTCGAGTATAATCTAATTTTGATTTTCTACCGATTATTCGAAGGGGTATCGACTAGCTCATCATTTCAGCTATTTTTCATATTGTCGCGGTGGGAAAACAAGAGCAGTTTTTCATTGTCCAATACAAGTAAATGATGATTAACTGTATGTGTCACACCATCTACTGATATGGGTGATACAACGCACACACCGGGCTCTAAGATGAGATGTGTAACCCCTTAAGATTAAAAATTCCTTTTGGAATTTATGTTGAAAATAGACCCCTTTAATTAAAGTATTTCTTCGCTAACAGTATGTCCCTTTAAGTCAACGTACGCCTAAACTAGCACATTACCCCTAAGCCGATATTTTACTTCTAGCAAGATGTTCCTTTAAGCCTATTATGACTACGCCTAGCAGGTTGTACCATAAGCTGCGCACAACAGGTTACCCCTTAAGACAGTGTGCATCTGAGTTCGACAGGTCAACCTCTATCCGTTGTTTATCTTCGTAAAAATATCCTCACAGCAGTGAAGCAAAACGATAAAATTCCGAAAGGATGTATTTGGTGAACGTTGCAAGCATGAAATATTCATAATCTCGCATTGCAGCAACAGACTTGCAATGCTTTCGGTTAGTGAAATTACTATGGACAGCAGTGCTGTGAATACACAAATAACATGTTCGCTGAGCAAGTATTCGGGAAATCTCAACGATATTTGTCTTTTTTGTCTGATCGTTATGACCGAAATGTCAGACTATTTCGACAATTAAGTTATTTGCCTACGTTTATTTATAAATTTGGAACCCAATCAGATTAAAAACGTTAAATGTATTCCAATTTTATGTTAATAGTTTTGTCAAATTACTTCTTATGCCCCGACTGGACTTTTACTTATAAATATAAATAGTCTACGAAGTCTCAGACACGGATATAAATGAAATTAGCCAAAGTATCAATTACAACACGTTCAGACATGAGAATTACGAATAGAATGGAAGCGCATGTTAAGAAGAAAAAGAAAACGATACAGAAATGGCCAAATGAGTGGAATGTTTTGACTTTCTTAACGAGCGATGTCGGCGACTAATCGAACAGCTATGTCGCTAATGTGATAAACATGTTGTTTCAAGCGCTGTCATTACGGACTTATTCGCTTTCATTTCAGCGTGCACACGTCCCATGCAAAGTGGCAATAATTTAGGTTTTGTTTCATGAGAAGAAATGTCGGGTTTTTTCTCGACATATATAAGAAACGCATGAAGAATCAGACGTGACCACTGCCGGCAACCAAATAACACAATTTTTTTTTTAGAGTAACTCTGCGTCAGATTTCTTCGATTTGGTTCTGTCTAATCGGAGCTCACAGAATCTGATAATCCGGAAATGCGACGTACTGGTTAATAAAAATGGAGATTTCTGAGTTTCATCGTAAATAATTTGGACACCTCTTGTAATAAACCTTTCACAACCCGTAATTGAATATCCTTCCACCTATATTCACCTTCTGACCGTTTCACAATTTAATGACAACGATATTTCTCCGCATCGCCCACCACTCTAATATACTGAAAAGCCTTACGAGATAGACGTTATTATGTCGAAATTGGCAATCCTATTTTATCTCACAACGAGATTTCCTTGTGGCTGGTTGGGAAAATAATCAGTGGAACAAAGCTAATTTCAGTTATGGCATCGACAAAATTAGGTCTTGCGATTATTAGAAATGGGGAATGAGTTTGTTGGCGAAAGTGTAGTAGCTTTTTAGCTGGTATATCTCTGGTAAAACTCTTTCAACAAGAAATGTCTTCAAGTGCAAACATTGACGACGTTCACGATACATTATATCAGAGTTTGGAGGAACTATTTCAAAAATTAAAATTAAAAATGATCAAATTGCATAATTTTCTATTAAAGAAATTGACTCACTGTAAAATATAGAATTCGCAACTTGATTATTTTTATTGAACTAACGATAAAATTCTATGACAGCCATAAATTTTCCAATGCGCCACTCTCTTCGGAATAACACCTCCAAAAGCAAGAAAATATCGAAGAAGCCAATTGTATTAATTAGGGAGTCAATTTAATGGAATAAACAGATTTATTCAAAACACAGGGATATCCCGACCGACTAACATCCTTGAAATAAAGACATAACTAATCCACCGAATCCAATTAGTTTTCATTTTCTATCATAAGTTAATCATAGTTGTACATTATTTTTGTTTGTTAATATTACATTTCACGGTATAAATTAAGAGTCAATGAATTAAAGTTCTTTATATGTAATAAACAAATATCATTATACTTATTATTATAATTATCTTCAAATTGTGTAAGTTTGATTTGTATCAGCCATGCAATGCTATATTATTGTGATGTATCATAAAAATGAACTTTTTTGATATATAATAAACTTATTATTAAAACATCTGTCTTTTCAAAGCAAGTCGAAAACAGACGCTGGGAATTGAGCCGTCGGACGTTAAATACGCTCTCGGTTGATTCGCTATCGGTCAATTTTCTGTCGAGAGCGGCACTCGCATTAATTGCACCAGCGAGAATCGTCATTCAATAAAACGGCTCAGCTCGAAAATGTAGCTGCTCATTAATTTCCGAAGCCCACGCACATTTTCAGTGATGAATGATATACGAAAGAATGACGCTTAGAAAGTTAATTAACGCATTAAATTAAAATTTTGTTTCATTACTGAGCTTAAATGTCGAGACAAAGACAAGTCAACACGTCTAACATAGAGTGCAGACCTGCAATTCTATTTCAAACATTTTTAATAAACATAATTCCTAATATTATGTTCTATACAGGATTGTATGTTTATGTTTATTTGTCTCTGTGTTGGAGTCTCAAACAATTCTAGTGATAAGGGTGACCAGGGGGCCCTGTGTTTTTCTCTTTACTTGTTTATAAATGGAACGTTAAACCAGGAAATTCTATTAAAAATCCCTGGTTAAACAACACTTTGTTACGTTAATAAACATCTATCTATCGTATCAACAAACATACAACATTTAAAACGCATTTAATTATTTGACTAATGAAGGCCCCTATGATAAAATAATGGATCTAGAAGCTGATGTCAAGGACAGCTGATTGGAACAATCATATAATATTAAACTCATAAGCAAAACCAACCATTTACCGGTAAGATAAATATCCTCACATATTATTATGAATGAACCAATTTGATTTCCTAGCTAACAACGATTCAAGCAAGAGACACAATCATTTCCTTCGATCAACAGGCCGTCATTGCATACTCACTATGGTTCAAAATAGAACACAAGATCTAAAACAAGTCACGCAAAATCATGACGAAAGATAGAACATGTATTCAATGTCTGACGATGGGGGATATATCTAGTTCATAGATCCACTGTTTAGACTAAGAGACATCAGAAAATTGAGATGACAACTGACACCGTCACCGTCAATGGCAAGAAATTTAAATGGAGATGTTAAGTAATAAGTTGTGAAAATATAGCAAACTAATTAGTCTGGAATAGATAAATGAATTTCAAATATTTCGCATACAATTTCTATGTAACAGTACAGTACGGTATTTATACTTAGTGGTCTTATTTGATATGTTTTAAACGATATAACAACTTAAAACAATTCAATGATTTTATATTCTTTGATAATGTTTGTTTCCTGTCTTCTGAGTCATTTCTATTATTTTCTGTTCGTAAGTACTTATTCTAAAATATTACTTATGTATACCACCAATCTGAGTACGGAATTAGAGTGCAAATTAATTGAATTACACAAATTTCCAAAGGGGTTCGAATTTGTTTGGAATCCATAAAAATGGAAGCGAAGCTGACAAGTCCGAAACAACGAGTAGAATCGGGGTCTGTGGGTCCTCCCAATAACATTTGTGAAAATTAGGAGTGATTGTAAGCGTTTTCCCGTCACCAAAGAGCGATAGAGCTCACCACAAAACATGAGAGTTTTGAAAGAAAGTACAGTATTGTCATAATTATCGGCCACCGGCTTGTAGATACAATTGAAATAATCCAGTAAAGCTACCCAGAAAACAATAAACAAACAAAATATTATTAAAGGAGCCGCTTACGAATTCGTGTACTAAAAAATATAGAAACCAAGATGAAAAAAGAGGGGTTCGTTCGCATATACGCCTATGTATATCTGTATTGCACGATCGACTGCGTACGTCCCTGAATAATTATTTGTTTGTCAATGCAAGGAAGACGCTAATGATTGTTACAGGTAATTATCGAGAGAAATATAGATCTATAGATGCAGATATATACATCTATAATATTGTCGTCATTGATTTCAACAGCAAATAAAGGAAGCACTTTTAACGTAACACGTGTTCAATAATGCACGGTTGGTAATTGCAGGTGTACCAACCAACTATAACTAGGATCGAATAATCATCTGTTGGTAATATAATTTAAATAGTTATATACGCATTCAGGTGTCATTCTGCAATTTCCAAAATATTGTTGCAATTATATTTGGCCAACCCCATGTTACATGCATTAATAAATCGAAAACAAACGTTCAATAAACGTAGAATTCAGCGTGCATTACCTGTCACAGACGTTACTCAGCACGGCTGCTAAGAGTCGAGATACTTTTCAGCAAAATCCAGATTCCATTTTATTCTCTGAGGCGATCACACATACACAACGCTAAGAGAGAGAGAGAGAGAGCTGAACATGGTATTTGCGTATACCGCTTATCCGACGATGACGACGACGACGACGATGTCTCTTCGCACTGGAGTGTTATCCATACGAGACGTTAGCCGCAAGGTTACCATTCATGACGTAACAGTCCAACAGGCTAAAGTGCGCGATTTTATTATTCACCTTCATCGGATTTGAAATCGTAGCAGTAGCAGTACGCATATAGATTAATCGTTTAAACCAGCGGGCAATCAATACCGGTTGCTCGCGCTAATCCGGCCCAAGTAACTCTGGGCTCACAACACAAAAAACTACTACATATAAGAATTATAGATATATTATGACAAGTAAATTCTCACAGAAAAATTGGTTTTTGCCTCGTCCGGGATAAGAACCCGGACCTTCCGATTACATAAAACACAAAATGTAATAGATTTCAAAAATGAGAACAATCTTTCAAGGGCTCTATACGACCCCCTTCTTCAAGTTAGCGTTTAACTACTATGAGTTACATGTCTGTCCTATGAGGTATCCTACACAAGACTAATATATAGAGAACAAGCAGCGTGCAACAAAAATAATTAAAAGGTCAGTAGGTGGCAGGCCTATGAGCCAACCACGCACACATGTATTGCTATCCTAATGAAAATAGCTAGAGGCTAACAGCACAACAGTAAACATATAGTATAGACTAACATACACACAGGCTTATCAAATGAAAAATACTTTCAAAACCAATAAATTTTTCAAGAAAAATAACATTAGCTAATCACTAGTCTAAATTTGAGTTTATTTCTAAATTATATTTACTATTCTTTTTGTCTAGATTTGGAGACTTGTTTTCTTGTATTTGTCTATCTACTAGCGCAAATTACTGATGAAATAGGAGAGAAATCGTCCATGGGATTATACCGGGACGATGGTCTGGCAGTAATTCACGGCACCCCACGCGAGATCAGTGGCGGATTTACCGGGTGGGTTCACGGGGTTCGAACCAACCCTAAAAAAAAATAGTGCCCTTTAAAATTTAAAAGTGCCATTTTTTATCAGTATTTCGCAAAATGTAGGGCGCCTACAGGTGTTTGGTGCCCCTTCCACCAGGTTTTGGTGCCCTATTATGAATTAGGTGCCCTCGGCTGTAGTTGGGCTGCCCTAACGACAGCTTCGGTGCCATAAAAACACGCGACCGAGTGTTCGACATTTCGGCCTCAAGTCAACTACCTTGGATAGTGAGTGCCCTTT